>OZ005650.1:153634212-153914212 GCA_963930645.1 Salticus scenicus
GTAGAAAGTTATGCTAAAGAGCCATTTTTTTTTTTTTTTTTAAAGCTGGACAAAGTCTATGGATGCGTGATAGTTGACATTTTCAATTTTCCCGAAACTTTCACGATATGTTAGTAGTACTGTGATAAGAAAAAGTGAAATTTATTTTTTTCTGAATTTTATTTGTTTGACCTAGAGAGAGGGGTTAAAGTTTGAGGCCGTAAATAAATGGTGCCATTTTAATATCATTTTACTCCTAAAGCCATGAGTGACCCATGTCAATTTTTTTAAATACGGATACTACTTGATACTAAGTACATTTTAGCATAGACAGTTTGGTGGGTCACTCATGGCTTTAAAGGCCAAGGTCATTCGAAAATGCAGTTTTCGTTGATTTTTTCCATGTTTTCAGTCTGAATATCTGCTAAGGCCCCATAGAAATAATTATGGGGTTAATTACACACCTTAGTACAGAACTTAAAAATATTTAAAATTGCATAGGTCACTCTTGGCTTTAGTAGATAAACGGTCTCAAAGTTGACAATTTTCAAAAAAAGGTCAAATTTGATGGTAAATTACTCTATAAGCCATTAATCAATAACTACGAGAGAGAGTTTTAATTATACCCTAGATGGTCTAGTTTTAGACCCAGGTTACAAACCTATGGGGCTTGCAAGACTTATTTAGATATAGTCTATTTTATATCGCCAATGTGTACCTGTTCTATGTAGTACAAAACGCTTGAGACTCAATTTTGTAATACATTAATGCTTATTTAAAACTTCCCATTTTACATTACAGAGGTCAGCATCAAAATAAGTATAAAATGAATATAAAGTTAAAAAATCTGGAGTGACTCCACTCGACTTTCCGAACATTGAGTAATTAACAGTTTTGTAGATAAAACATATAAATGCTAGATTCACCAAAATACTTATTGTTAGTGCAACAGTGATTTATAATATTCATATAAATTTTCAGCTCAATTGAATAAGGCGTTTAGATGCTCTCGCACTTTAAAAAATTTGGTCGCATAGGCCCTAATGATAAATAATTTTTCTTTGTGTCCCTGTAAAAAAAACTATAAGTGCTTGATTCTCCAAATTCTACACAGACTGAGTATCTGTGACCTATAATATGTGTATAAATTTTTTGCTCTATTGAATAAGGCGTTTATATGCTATCGCACTTTTAAGATTTTGGTCCCATAGGCCATACTGATAAACAATTCTTCTTTGTGTCCCTGTAAAAAAACTATAAGTGCTAGATTCATCAAAATCAATAGGGTTCGTGCTACGGTGACTTGTAACATGCGTACCTACTTACAGCTCACTCGAGCAAAGCATTTAGACGCTAGTGTGTTCACTCACACACATACACACACATACATATATCATCGTAAAAATAGTGAAGACGGACTCAGGGAACCTCGAAACGTATAGACATATCAAAATCTCAAATTCGGATTTTTGGCAAGATTACAATACTTTCCTCACTATAGTGTTCGGAAAGTAATAACATAAGATACATCTGAAATGTGCATATTGTTATAATATGTAAAACATATGTAGGGTGATGAAAACAAGACTGTATACAAATAATAATAATAATAATAAAAAATTGCGCAGGACACTAATTGAAACAGGTGTTTCAAGTAGCTTCCCCTATATTTGTTTCAGCTGGCCCCTGCCCACAATTTTCATTTCCCGAGATGTTAAGCTACCAGTACTTATGCTCGTCGGAGTTTCAAATCATTTGATTAGCAAGCTGCACCTATGCACTATAAACGCTGAATCAATTAGAAACATTCACCAATTTTTGTTACATAAGATGCGACACCACTTAAAAATTTGAATTTTTACTCACAGTAAAAAACAGTACTCAAAAACAGCTTTATCCTCATAAAATCGACAGATGTTTACATACACATCTTTTTTTACATTGTAAAGTATGTTTTGGGTGTCTGTACTTCCCTTTATTGGCAATAAATAAGAACTTAAAAATTGTATTTTTTATTTCCATGTTTCAACTTACCCCGTACTTCAACTTGCCCCGGTCTCCCCTATGTAATTTTTACTTTCCGAACACTATAGTAAGTATTGTAATCATGTCAAAAATACGAATTTGATATTTTGATATTTCTATACGTTTCGAGGTCCCCTGAGTCCGTTTTCACTATTTTTGCGATGATGTATGTATGTATGTGTGTATCTGTGTGATTGAACACGCTAGCGTCTAAACGCTTTGCTCGAATAAGCTGCAAGTTGGTACACATGCTGGACGTCACCGTAGCACGAATTCTATTAATTTTCATGAATCTCGCCCTTATAGTTTTTTTACAGGGGCGCAAAGAAAAATTCTTTATCATTTTGGCCTATGGGACCAAAATCTTAAAAGTGCGATAGCATCTAAACGCCTCATTCAATTGAGCAAAAAAAATATACACATATTATAGAACACAGATACTCAAACTGTATAGATTTTGAAGAATCTGGAAGTTATGGTTTTTTACAGGGACACAAAGAAAAATTATTTATCATTATGGCCTATGGGGCCAAATTTTTAAAAGTGTGATAGCGTCTAAACCCCTTATTAATCTGAGCAAAAAATTTGTACACATATTATAGGTCACAGTTGCACCAACTGTATAGATTTTGGGGAATTTAGCACTTACAGTGTTTTTACAGGGACACAAAGAAAAATTCTTTATCATTATGGCCTAAGGGACCAAATTTTTAAAAGTGCGATAGCATCTAAACGCCTTATTCAATTGAGCTGAAAATTTATATGAATATTATAAATCACTGTTGCACTAACTATAAGCATTTTGGTGAATCTAGCATTTATAGGTTTTATTATCAAAACTGTTAATTACTCAATGTTCGGAAAGTCGAGTGGAGTCACTCCAGATTTTTTAATTTTATATTTATTTTATATTTATTTTGATGCTGACCTCTGTAATGTAAAATGGGAAGTTTTAAACAAGCATTAATGTATTACAAAATTGGGTCTCAAGCGTTTTGTACTACATAGAACAGGTACACATTGGCGATATAAAATAGACTATATCTAAATAAATCTTGCAAAACCCATAGGTTTGTAACCTGGGTCTAAAACTAGACCATCTAGGGTATAATTAAAACTCTCTCTCATAGTTATTGACTCATGGCTTATAGAGTAATTTACCATCAAATTTGACCTTTTTGTTGAAAATTTTCAACTTTGAGACCGTCTATCTACTAAAGCCAAGAGTAACCCATGCAATTTTAAATATTCTTAGGTTCTGTACTAAGATGTGTAATTAACCCCATAATTATTTCTATGGGGCACTCATGACCTTAGCAGATATTCAGACTGAAAACATGGAAAAATTCAACGAAAACTGCATTTTCGAATGACATTGGCCTTTAAAGCCATGAGTGACCCACCAAACTGTTTATGCTAAAATGTACTTAGTATCAAGTAGTATCCGTTTTAAAAAAATTGACAGGGTCACTCATGGCTTTAGGAGTAAAATGATATTAAAATGGCACCATTTATTTACGGCCTCAAACTTTGACCCCCTCTCTAGGTCAAACAAATGAAATTCAGAAAAAAATAAATTTCACTTTTTCTTATCACAGTACTACTAACATATCCTGAAAGTTTCGGGAAAATTGAAGATGTCAACTATCAAAAGTGTCCAACTTTAAAAAAAATGACTCTTAACTTTTGAAAGGAATTGTGACGGCATCTCTTACGCTTCATCATAGGATTTCGTAAGAGCCCCTCTCAAAAGGTTAAAGACATAAGCAGGTTCTAGTCGACGAATGCATTTTATTTAATGATTATTCATTCCGTAGACAGAGCCCGTAATAGTAGTGTTATGAAAAACGTCGACATTTTTACGTATAAAAATTAATTTGTTAAAGACATAAGCACGTTCTTGTCGACGAATGGATTGTATTTAATGAATATTCAGCCAGTATATAGAGCCCGTAATGTTATTGTTATGAAAGTTCTCAACATTTTAGCGTGTAGAAATTGATTCTTTGTGACAGAAGTAGATTCTAGTCGACGAAAGCACTTCATTTAATGAATACTCAGCCCGTAGAGAGAGTTTGTCATCATATTGATTGAAAAAAAAACGTGTTAGCATGTAGACAGTATTTCTTAAAGACACAACCAGGTTCTAGTCGACGAATGCCCTTTATGTAATGAATATTCTGTGCTTAGGTAGAGCCTGTAACTATATTGTAATGAAAGTTGTGACATTTTTACGTAAAGAAAATAATTCTTAAAGACATAAGAAGTTTCTAGTCGAAGAATGCACGTCACTTAATGAATATTCAGGCCGTAGATACAGACTGAAATGATATTGATGAAAAACGTGTTCGACATTTTATCGTGATGAAAGCCTGATAATTCTTACATAAAAAGGCAGGTTCTAATCGACGAATGCACTTTATTTAATTAATGTTCAGTAAATAATTAAATAAATCTCTCTTGAAACAATTCAATTAAATCGTCTTTTTTACTACAGAAATCAAACAAGCATTGTTAAATACACGACAAAGCATAATTTTTGTTAAATCAGGAACAACCCAGGTAACACATAACGTTGTTATAGCGTTGTAAATAAGTCTGAACAGTGAAAAATTGGTTACGTTATTTTATGTCCGTTGAAAAATAGTTTTTATTTCGCAATATTCTCACTGAACAATTTCGAATATTTACACAGTAATAAAGAAAACCTATAACAAACGTTATTTTATGGTTGTACTTTTTCTGTTATTTTTTCGACGTTTTAAAATAGGTATTTTATTAGTTTTTGTTTTCCTTTTTGATTCTAATAAAAAATATGTTTTTTTCAACGAATTAATAGGTGCTTTTTATAAGTCATCATTTCTGTCAAATGACGTTGAATCTCTTCAACTTGATATCGATACACGATTGTGAATTGGCGGGATGTGCGTGTTATAATATAATTTTCTTTAGAGTTTTAGAAGATATGGTGTGCTGCGAAAGAACTTCTAACATGATAAGAAAGGATGCTTTCGGCAAATTATATTAACAAGTATAGTAGAATGTTCTTTGGCTTTCGGAAACCGTAGCTAACGAAGGTGTTCTAATGTAAACTTTCTCCCTCCCGTTCTACATGCGAAATCGCCAAGTATATTGTGGCAAACCTTAAAAGCGTCTTACGATATGACGCGTGCCATTTTGAAAGTGAATGTGATGTGAAAGAAGATGAATATCGCTTTCCTGTTAAAATGGTACGAAAGTTTTCTGACATTTTACGTAATTTCCAAACAACTTGCTAGCTGGTAAATTCCCTTAAAAGCTCAAAGTTATAATATTCTTTGGTTTTGGGTGTGTTTACCTGCTAGCATAATATTAAAAATTACAGAGTTCTCGTCTAATTGTGGATGCTGTATTTATTTAAACAAGATTTTTCAAGTAATGCAGTGAGTGTTTCTTTTTCCCTTCTTTAATTTTATGTTTGATTTCTTGTCTTAAATTTTCAGGGGTCGATCTAACTTTAAATATTTAATACTCTTTTTTAAAACTGTATTTTTGTAAAATTTTACTTTTTTTAATATTTACTGAAAAAATAATCTATATATAATGTTATTTAACATGCACTAAAGTTTTATACAGCTTCTCAGAATAAAGGTGTTATATACAGAATTTGCAGCAATTTTAATTAACTGATGTTGAGATGTCATGTAAAAATCTCTGAAAGTGAGTAATGAGAGCATCACCTGTCTGCTGATACACACTGTTAACTAATTCAGCATTCGTTTTTATATTGGTTGTCTCACATATTATATTTTGTGCAGTTGTATGTACTATGAAATTTAGCTTTCCTCGAAAAACGGAAGTTGAAAATTTTTACGAATCTAATATTTTCGTATATTGAGTATTAAAAAAGTAATAAAATTAGTAATAAAAAATGTCTAAAAATTAAGTAAAAAAGAATGTTCCATTTTTTTTTTTTTTTTTTTTTTTTTTTTTTTTTTTTTAATTAATTTTTTCTTTTTAAAATTGTTAGCAATATTTTAGAAACAAAAATTCAATGGATATATGGAGATAGCTATTTTTCTTGGATTTCAACGTTTATAAGACATAAGAAAAGCCGTTTAAAACTGATATAAAAAGCACGACAGTATTGCGATTCTGAACAACCATTTTACAACTTTTTTTTTTTAGGTTATAAAAAAAAAAAGACATTATTGCGTTTTCGTACAACCCTTTTACAACGTTTTTTTTACGTTGTAAAATTTATTAAAACAACCGTTGAAAGATGAGGAAATCAACGAGACATATTTTCAGATTATTAACGTTACGGAAAAACTATAATTCAACGGAATGCATTGCCGTTTGTTCAACGTTGAAAATACCATACTGTGCTACCTGGGAACCGAATATTTCGAAGTCTGAATGGAATTTTAATTCATCGAGAGCATTGTTAGTGGTTTATGGAATTTTCATTGTAGTTCTGCACGAGAAACCAATGCATCGTTACTGAACTAGACTCCTATTCAGGTTAGAGATTCTAAAGTTTGTGAATCCCTTACCACCATTTTTTGTCACATTCGAATTCCTAAGTCTAGCCCACCTTTGTCGAAATGAAAAACTTTCATCTGCTTCCACTTTTACTGTAATACATTATAGAAAGTAGCACGTAAATTTATAGGCAAATTTTATTCTACAATCATCAACACTCTTCTTTATATATATATATATATATATAGTCCTGTGAGTCATTTACAGAACTTTCTAAGAATTTAGTTCTGCGCTATAAACCAATGAATTTTTCCGGAATATTCCAGAATTCTGTTCTTATTGAATTTAGAGATTTCAAACTCTGTCAACCCTAAACTACAAATTTTCCCCGAATTCGATCGCCAAGTCGCCAATTTAATGCGAAGACTAAAATTCTACGCTTGCTATTAATTTGTGGCTTGACGAGATTAGCGATAAGCTTTTGAGGGAAATATTGTTTCAGGATAGCCAGAAACCCTTTCTCAATTTTAACTGAGTTAATTATTTTGGTAAAATTTATCGTTTCATGCCACTAATGTTTGCGAAAGAGAACAAAACTGGGCCACCTATACTCGAATAATTTTCATTGCACTCTAAGCTGTGCATTTGCCAATGAGAGATTATGTAATAAGTCGTGGAGAACTATTCCTGAAAAAAAAAATACTATATTTGTCTCGACGGTATGTATAATCGTATTATATATAAACGGTATATATAATTGTGACTTTTTGTTTGGATTAGCAGTTTTTTTCTTTCTTGTTTTGTTTTCGTTTTATGGAATGTTCGTGGACTGGAACTTGCCTGTTTATTTACGAATTGGTTACATCACATATAACGGTCAATATTTTCATAGCTACACGTATATTTATATGGTTGTATAAGGTAATCATGTGGTGTTCACATCGGATTTTTTTCTCTTCCTTTCATGTTGCAAATCGATATTTTTCTATTGAAATTAGATAATAAAATCCAAGTATCATCAATTTTAACTATATATTTCTATTTTTCACCTATCAAATAATTCTCATACATCATTATGTGCATAGTTTTAGATTGAGAAACAGGTTTCAGCGTTAGGCAATAAATATTATGATTGTTATTATTATTATTATTATATTTATTGTTTGCTTGTTAAATTAACTTTAAATCAGATTTTACAACATCGTACATAGTTCTCACAGAAATGTTAAAAAACTATGCAGTGGCCCATTTTTTTTTTTTTTTTTTTTTTTTTTTTTTTTTTTTCTTGAGGGGGGGGGGAGGGTGTTGGATTTCCTTTTTTACTTCAGATACGACTTAGATTTAATAAGAAGTATACATATCTTTGTTAGGATTTTTTTTTCTTTTTTTTGCCTTTCGCCCCGTGAAATGCACACGTTGTCGTTTATTTATATTTTTATTAATTACGTCCCTTTTTATGATTAAATATTAAAACCATGCTCTTGACAAATTTTTCTATAACTGAATACGTGTATTTCTCTTAGGGAAGTGCAAAAGTATTGCCGTCGATCCACTGTTTATTTTCCAGCGACATTTTATATTAATATATATATATATATCTATATATATATACATATATATGTATGTATATGTATATATGTATATATATATATATATATATATATATATATATATATAATGCTGCAGAAGATAGATACACCCATATTCATATTTGATGTCAGTCACTTTTTTATTTTAAAATTTAAATTAAAAATCAAGGACAATGTCAAAATCGTTATAAAAATGCGTGAAACACCCTCTGTATTTATTGCACAATGTAAAACTTGATTACCTGTTCGGTAATCTTTTTACAGTCCTTTTTGATATTTATAAAGGCACTTTTTAGAACTTATAATTCTGTTATTTCTCTGCCACTTAACTGCGGTTATTTTAGTTTCAACATTTCAATTTAAGCTTTTTGATTAATAGTGGAACGGGATATTGTTTCAATTGAGAATATCGTTCGTGTAGATAAATTTAATCGACACTGATATTTAGTCATAACCTTCCTCGGACACCTTATATACTTGCAATTTCTCCTTAAATGCATTTCATCCCTTAACTTAAGAACTTTTTTATTATCAAATGATTAGTAAGTTTTCTAAGACACTTTAACAGGTTTTCTCTGTCTTATGATAAATAAATAAAACATTCCGTTTTGTTACAGATAAATATAATAATGATATAAAAACACGAATGAGAATGACTGTTAAACAGTTTTACATAATTTGAAAAATATAGTATGTGAAATAATTCGTTCCTCATCCATTTAATTCCTCTAATTTTATCATAAAATAGTAAAGTTCTCAATGAAATTAATCATTAACAATATTAAATTTGAGAAGCAGTGCAGTCTATACCAAGTATTGGATTTCCTCTTCTTGGCGTTCCTCCAAACGCGAAGACATGTGAGTGATCTGAAGTGACTACAATTAAAGTGTCATCAGGTCGAGTCATTCGAAGTGCCGCAACAACAGCGTCTTCTAAAGCTAATGTATCCACAAGTGCTCTGTGTGCGTTGTTGAAGTGATGTGAATGATCGATACGGCCTCCTGAAATAGAACATTATTGGATTACAAAGATACTATGCAGTCTTATATCAAGATATTATATTATACATAATTTGGGAGAGTGAACAAAGTGAAATATCTTTGGAATGCAGATAAAAGATTTTTATCAGAATTCTTAAAAGTCAGAAAATATTAAATTACATTTTTAAATTCAACAAAATATTATAAATTGTACTTTGACGGATATTAACTTTTAATTTTAAATCTTTAATCTTCACTACATATTTTCTCACGTAAATTGCTAAATTATTACAAAAATGGTTCGGGGATACATAGCTACTGGTAAATGTGTAAAAATTAATGATAAACATTTTTAGTTTTTGAGAAACCTTCGGATCCATATATATATGGTATGTTTAAAGTAATAAATAAGGTTATTATTAATAATAGCCGGTGATTATTAATGATAACCGCCTGTTTGGGCAAATATGATTAATTAATGGACATTAACCATTTTAATCGGTTATAATTAATAATTACCAAATAGGTATGATGAGTGGGATTTAATAATGGCCATTATTCCCATCAACAGATTATTACTAATAGTTACCAAACAGGTTTGGTGAATGTCCTTTAATTATGAACATTTATCACATCAATCCGTTATTATTAATAATCACCAAGGGAATTTGTTCAATGTGATAAATTAGCCATACCTTAGTAATGGAAATCTCTAGCAATACGGGCTGAAAATTATTACATTAAACTAATTTATTTTGTAAATATTAATATTAACCAGTCAATGTGATAAATTCTAATAAATTATTCACTTTAACCATTTAGTTATTATTAATAATCACGGGCTATTATTAATAATTACCAGTTAATCACATTGACTGTAATATATATATGCTAACTTTATTGAATTCGAATAATAATTAATTTAATAAATTAATTTGTAAATAAACAATAAATTAAAATTAAAATAAAGTCAAAATAATGCACGATTCTTCATAAAATTTCATTGAAAAAAGTAGTCATGACTGCGTCATCAAGGCAACAAGGAGTACTCACGGCTACCTAAGGAATTTTATGTGGCTTCTGCTACTATTTTACTTTTGAAACATCACTGGTAAATTTTTCAAGAGTTGTGCTATCTAACTAACAGAAAAAGAACAACAGTTTAAAAATTGACAAAAACAAATGTTGCACAAGAAAATGATAAATGATTTGTTCCAGTAAAAAAAAAAAAAAAAAAAAAAAAAAAGTTAAATGGTTGAATGAATACTCATTTCATTTTATAGGTTTTATTATTAAATAAAATTTTCATTCATGTGTACTGCGTAAGTAAATAAAATGCATTATCTATATAAACTAAAGTATAAATGTTCGTTTGTTCAAAATCTTGAATTCCCGAATGTTCTTCAATGATTGCTTTAAAAATTTTAAACGATGTTGCATTGGAATACGAGCATGTTTTTTCATTATTTTTATTGCCATAGCTACTTTCTTTATCAATATTGCTGGTATAGCGGCGTTTGTATTTGAAGGGGTAGATGAACTACTGAATTGTTCTGGTGAGCTGCACAATTATGAATAAAAATTTGCTGCCTCTTTTTGCTCTTGATTCCAAGTAATATTTCCAATTTTTACCTTCAAAGCTAGAATTATTTTTTTACGAAGCTTAAGAACTCTCTTTGAAGTCTTCAGACCTTTATTTTCTTCAATGGTATATAGGTATTATATACCATTTTTATAGGTATACAGTACATACCTATGAAAAAAAGAAAATTGAATCTCAAATATTGTATTAAGTTTCATTGTGTAACATTGTTTTCTTTTGTGATACAAATTTGCATTTGTAAATGACCCCTTATCGTAAACACTTTTTTAGAAAACAGCTGAAAAATAGCTGATTTAATCACCGATATCTCTATGAATTTTCATGATCTTGAAATGTATTTTTCATAAGGAACTTTATACTGCTGAGTATTAAACTATATCAAAGTTTTTTTTGGTTACATTCCGCGCATGCGCAGTAATGAATTACTTACTACAACTGTCCATATCTCTTTGAATATTAAATGTATTTGTTTTAAACTATAGTATAATAATTTAGGGATATATTGTCATATTTTCTGAAAGTTTCATAAAATTTCAAAAAACGTTTTTAGAGTTAAAAGTAAAAGTCTTACGTAAAGTTTTTGCATTTTTTAATGAAATATTTATAACTCTTTAAATATTTGAGTTGGGCTCTGAAAACTCTACACTCGTATAAAATATCACATTTATAAGCACATCTAAATTTTGCAGATGAATGTACGCACTTAAAGCTACAGTTTAATTTCAAATATTGTTTATTTTATTGGATTTGTTTTTCGCCCCCTAAAGGCGTTCGTGACAAATTCTTTGCAGGAAAATATAAGTTAAGACATTTTTTCCTTATTTCTAAATTCAAGACCAACAAATTGATTATTTTTCGAGATATTAAAAAAAAAAAAAAAAAAAAAACGTAAAAAAATGAAAGTTTTAGCTTTTATTCGTCGAGGAGTGTTAAGTCTCACCAAAATCGATCAAAAGTTCTAAACTTTGACTTAGTCATCAAATGCAAGAATTATAGGCAAAACTAAAGAGTTCATTAGGAAAACACGATACATTTTAAAAGATAAACATAATAGTGCATATAAAATACGCAAAATGAAATGGTAAAAGTATTTTTGTCAGAAAAAAAAAAAAAAAAAAAAAAAAAAAAGAAAATCGTGATGAAAAATTGGGAAGAAATTTGGTGGACAGTATAATTCAATTAAATATTTTAAGTTTGGATTTAAATGCGGTGAAAGCATGGTACTACTTAAGGTGTATTTAGATGTTTTATCAAGTACTTTAAACTAAGAAAAAAAAAAGGATTTGACCAGCTATAAGCATTGAAAACTTGGTGAAAATGATATAGATATCTGGAAACAATACTGATGATTGCTAATGTTTTATAGGACGGATACATGTCATATTGAAGGATATTATCGAGCTGATGACAAAAATGTAAAAAAAAAAAAAAAAAAAAAAAAAAAAAAAAATCATCGCAAAAATATATGGAATATTTCGATTCTACAAACAGAGAGTGTATAACATGCTTTAAGAATATTGGCCACAAAGTTCTCTCGAATGGCTGGAACGACAGTAAAAATATCCAATAGAGGACTGGCAGAGAATATGGAAAATTGCTGTCATAAATTTCAGGCAACCGTTTGAATCGTTGCAAAATTTCAGATTATCCTTCAATAGATTAATTTTGGTTCGGCTTGATTTCGGATATTCCTATAGCATTGCTTCTTCCACTTCAAACTGTGTGAACTCATATACGCATGGTTGTAATTTGCCTCATGTTTTGTACATTTTACATTTTGATAATACGTCTCATTTTTATAGTATATAGTTTTTGTTCAGTTTCACGCACATGAGATAGATCGCATTGCTTATTATTATTTTTTTTCTCATGCTGTGTTCTGAAATAAATGTTATTCATCTTTTTAAAAAAATTAAACAAGCACAATGATTTTTTTTTTTTTTTTCATTTTTTCTTATTCTCGACTTTGAAAACCTACAATAGAAGCGTATTTTTATCTTCAGATGTTAATAGGAAATTTTTAACTTCAAAACTGTATCATGTTTAATGGTTTAAAATAAGAATATTTTTTTTTCTTTTACAGGACGTAAAAAAATATATATATATATATATATATTGAAAAATCCTATTTTTTTTATTTAAAAAATTTTTTTCTTATTTTTGTAACACAGTATCTAAAAAAACTAGTGTTAGAAACAAATGTTCAAACCAAATTGTTTTAAATTTAGTAATCTCTAAATGTTGTACAGAAGACTTTTTTTATTTTTCATTTAGTAAAAACTGAAATAAGATCAAAACATTCGAGTGCTTCACGCTCTTAGTTTTAGCAAAAGGTATTGATAGCCAAACATTCGGTTTTTTATTTAGTGCTTAGGTTCACACAACATACCACAAAATAAAGTATGTATGGCGTTTTGCAAGTTTAAATATAGTTGCTGATTTATAACGAAACCGTCATACTTCCTCTTGGGTTATGTGAATGAAAGTGCTATTCCCAGTCATTTGCAGACAAATTGCGAACTTAAGACTGATATTTAACTTGAAGTAATTAGGAAATATCAGGCGTTTTTAGCATACAGCTTCTATTTCCTGCGACAGTTACGTTGGAACGCTGTCATCTTACTAGTGAGGGACACATCTTTTGTTGCAACGTCTTCTACAACTTCAGTGTGCTTGAAAGCGTTATCAAGCAAAAATCTCCGTTTCATAATTTGTGTTTCTCATTTGTATTTCATAATTTCTGAATAAATTATTTCATCACATTTTTTTTTCTGTTTAATCTGTAGTCAAATTGAACCGCTGAATATGACGGTTTTCAGAAAAGTATTTAACTCTGGTTGCATGCATGTATCATAAACGTTAATGTCTGATGTTTGGGATTTTATGGTGTTCTTTTGGACTTTATCCATGTTTCATCATAAAACCCCATGTGATCTTTGAACGGAAAACTGAAAAACTGTAGTGTTTCTATTTGTATTGCATGGGGAAATGTTTGTATTCTATAGGAGATGTTTGTATTCTATAGGAGATGTTTGTATCCTACAGGGAAATTTACAGGGAAATGAAGAATTATAAATCACATGTGGGGTATGATTTAGCCTTAAACCCCCAAAAACTGACACTGTCCATTATATCAAATATCATTGTGGGGCTAGATGGAATAATTATGTATGAGGTTAGTTGACATAGCTATGGAATAACTTGACCTACCTTATTGATAGTTCGAAAGCTAAAAGTGCTCTTTCGGGTAAATAAATTTTATCCTAAGCTTTGTACCAAGATTATTGTGAGAATTTTAATTCGACTATACCATAATTCTGAAGATGCCAAGAGGTTACATCGGACTATACCAACAACAAATCTTTCATAATATAAAGAGTCTGAATATAAAATAAATAACTTCGTTTTGGTTAAATATCAAGCTCGCGTGTACCTTGGGAAGACTGGTGAAATCAATGCCAGCGGGTTCATTATGATTAAAAAAGAGATAAATACGAGTATATCTAGACGAGGATAATTCCGTTTTATACGATATAAGTAAAATTATAGTTAGAATATTTGCAAGCTTCAAAAAATGCTCTTTAGTTTACTTTAACACACATTTATTGATAGGTTTTGAATAATTTCGTAGAAAAATACCACGTTTTTCTATGCATTCATCAAACTTTCTTTTATGCATTGCACAAGTAAATAGAAAAATAGAAAACAATATCTATGCCGACTAGCCCCTGGCTACCCAACAAACTGATCGGATACGTTAAGACATGTTATGGAAGCCGTTCCAAGTCCACCTAAGCATTTCGTTTAGGTAAATAGGAACGATATTTTCAAAGTGCAGTAAAACCTTTCGATTTGTGTTACATAAATGCTTATGTGACAGTTTACGTATTTCACGACAACATAAATTTACTACTTGCCTTTATGATGTTTCTGCTGTCATAAGAAGTTGTTAAATACGACACATTTTACTTTATACGGACCAAAATAATTAGTACCAATTAATAATAATATCAATAATAAAAATAGTATATATTTTTTTAAGTAAAAACTCAAATTTGATTTCTTGATAATATATATACATGTATTATTAATATCTTACTCAAGGGATCTAAAAAAGGCGTCTCAGTGGCATGTTAGAATTTGAAAAATCAAAGTTCATGCAATTTATATATATTGTAAAGGCAGAGACTCCGACTCCAATATATCATTGAAAGAGACATTTCAGTACAAAGAAGCAGACAGTCTGGGGCCTAACGGCTCGCAGCGGAACATCTCTCCTTTGTAGAAAGGTATGTCCGTTTCCCTTTGATGAACGTGGGAAGCCGCGTGCCTTGAGAACTTTTCCTTCGAGAAGAATTCAACGCGTCAGAACCGATGATGGAATTTCGAGCGAATCAGGGCCTGCATCTGAGATTTTGTTTTCAGAAAAACACGCCCAATACGAACTGTAATTTTTGCGATGAGAGACTGAAAACGGGAGTTCACTGCCGGAGTTTGGAAAGGCAGGATTCCCAGAGCAGGTCGGGCTAGACCTAGGGAAAGGTTACGAACTCATATTATTTTCCGGAAAAGACTGCAGAAGCGGTCACGGACTGGTGAAAACCACTGTGGACTTTATCTGATATTCCTTCCAGCCATATACTGTAGAACTCACTATCTTATTGAAAACCCTTTCATATAGATGCAATACAGCAAAATTTGTATATATTGTATATTTCTAAAAATTAATCTAGTTAAATTAAAATTTGGAAAAAATATAAATTTCTTGTTCTGATTAGTCAAGTCAAAAATTCTCTGCCACTCTCGAAGATACTACAATATATATATATATATATATATATATATATGCTTATAAATCGTTTACTATATTTGTAAGACATTTCTTTACATGTGCAATCAAAAAATTGCATACTGATGCTAATTTACTTTTAAAATCTCAAAATAGAATTGTATGTCTTATACCTTTCACCAATAATGAATCATGAAATAGCTCCGTGCATTCAAGTATATTTAACAAGAAATGTGTGTCTACCAAATAAATAACAAATATAAATTCTTATATTAATTTTTTCTTAATGAAGAATTTCAGCAACGTGTAAAACATAGCATTTTATAGATATACTGAATTTTATGATTAATATAATTACTTTATTTGAATTTTAGTACACATATTTTTTGCATTGATATTTGGTTCTACTTCTAACTGATATACGATTTTCTAATCTATATATATATGAAATCGTTTTGTGTAAGATAAAATTTCATAATTAAAAATAACACTTTCAAAAAATTTTGCGGTTCAATTGTGAAATTTTATTAATTAAACAATTAAAATTTCAAGAAACAAAATTGCCCTGAATTATCATAATGAGGAATTTGCACACATGGGGAAATTGATCAAATTCCCTTTTTTCTGGTAAATCTAGACCCACAGTTTCCAAAAATGTTCTTAAAATGAAAATAAATCTATCAATCATTTGTGATTAAATTTTAAAATACAGCTAAAACCACCTGATTCACATCAGGGGAGAGTTCCGTCGTGACTTCACACTTTATGACGCTCCCGAAGGAATCTAGCAGTGCTGCTGTAACAGTGTTATCTTGTTAGCAGCGACGATTTGTATTCTAACTAATAATTAATAAAATAAAATAAAATAAAGCTTTTTTTTTTTTTTTGTTTAAGTTCAATCTTTATGATAATTTTACATTCCTGGACTTTGCTTGTTCACCTTCGGGAAAGGAAAAACATTAACTCAGCTTTTCCATTAATACTAAATCTGTTTCGATTATTAAAATGCTATTATATTTTTCAAATAGTTATAAAGATGGCTATTATACGTCAATGAAAAAACAGTTATGGAAAGTTATTTTTATAATAAAAATCAATTTGTTTTTCTCCAATTTTGCATTAATTTCCTATCATTTTGCCGAAAAAATTCGATTCAAAGCATTGAATTTTTTTCTAGTTTTCAAAATTTCCTAAATATCAATCTGCGAATAAACATCCTGAACAAAAAATTAATTAATAATACCTATATGGAACCCGTCGAATTCGACGGTCACTTTATTAACCGGAATGTTTCAAAAATCGTCGCATCATTATTTAAATGTATTTCAAGTTAAAACATCTAATATAATTTACGACATTTCACATAAAAAAAAAAAAGAAATTCGGAAAAATGCTTATAAATAGGAATACTATATACCACACCACTTTCCACAAAGTACTGTCAATGGTGACGTCAAACTGACTCCAAATAAATAGTTGCTATCTTTTATTTTCTATTTCGTTTAATACTAGGACTACATGTTAACTGACCCGCCCGGCGTTGTCCGGGACTATGATAATAACCTTAAATGAACCTTAAATTTGTATGCATTTAAATCCTAAACTCGATTCTGTCTGAATTTCTATTTTTAAATAAAAGCATCGCGAAAAAAATAATCAGATGTAACAAAAAAATTACCTTGAACCGAACGAAACTCTGCCATGTGACCCCGGTGCCTTAGGCAGCGCATACACGGACCACTAATAACATGAAAAAATTCCCAAAAATTAACCTGTAACCAAACGAACCCGACCGGCGTTGCCCGTGCCTATGATAATAACCTCAAATGAACTTTAAATTTGTATGATTTAATATCGTTAACTCTATTTTGTTTGAATTTCTATTTTTAAATGAAAGCATCGCGAAACAAATAATCATATGTAACAAAAAAATTATCTCAAACCGAACGGAACTCGGGCTCGTGACCCCGGTGCCTGCGGCAGCGTATATGCGGATCGCTAATAACATGAAAAAATTCTTAATAAATAATCTTGAGCTGAACGAACCTCTGAATTGTGTTTCCGCCGCCTGTGGCAGCGCCACCGTATAGCAGGCATGCTACGCACGCGCTAGAAAAATCACTTTCCTCCACCAGGGGGCGCATTATGTTGCATACGACCATCACCAATCACCTTGAATTTCCAAGACCTTTCAAATAAGGTGTCACATGGTGGTGTCAACTGCAAAATCCTTTAGTTGCACTTTCTCCCGCCAGGGGACACAGTGTGTTCTGTACGAACATCACCAGCGGTCAGGAAATACCAAGACCTTTAAAATAAGATATAAGACGATAGGGTCTACTACAAATTCACCTAGTTCCATTTTTCACCACCACGGGCGCACTATATTGTATACGAACATCCCCAATCGACATGAAATTTCAAGAGCTTTGAAATGAGGTGCTACATGTGTGGGTCTAGAACGGATTTCCCTCTCAAACTAATTTTCCCCTTCCCCCCCTCCAAATCTACTTTCCTCCTTTTTTTCCCCTTTAAAATCGAAAATTCCAAATTCGCAGAAAGTGATTTTTTAGT
Source organism: Salticus scenicus (assembly GCA_963930645.1). Classification (NCBI taxonomy): domain Eukaryota; kingdom Metazoa; phylum Arthropoda; class Arachnida; order Araneae; family Salticidae; genus Salticus; species Salticus scenicus. The sequence continues at coordinate 153,652,217 of OZ005650.1, forward strand.
ATTCGACTCTAGTCCCCATATGTATAATTTCTTCACCGTCAAGTAATTTGGAGCTTAGTTAAGCTCGTAAACGTGTTTTTAACCCGTTTCCCCCCCGGGGGGGGAAACCTTTCGACTTTTTTTTTATTTTTCCCGTTTCATAGCACATCGACAGACCAAGACTTTTTTTTAGACACCTCAACCAAATTTTTACACCTAGTAGTTCTCGCAATATAGTGGAGACAGACAAAAACATGTTTCAAATTAATATATAGATAATAATAATAATAACTCGCCCTTTTTAACATACTCCGGATACTGTAATTATTTAGATTTTAATCAAGGTCATTTAATTAAATCAGTCCTAAATAGGAGAAAGGTAAATTATTTTTAAATAATTAATGTTTGAATAAAAGAAAGTTCTATTGCAGTAAAATTCTACTATACTCATTACAGATAGCTGATATGCTACAATTAAAAATGAAGCCAAAACTAGGCATAAAACTTGTTGACTTTCCAGATTGTGAAAATAATTCTACACTTATATTTTGATTAAATTCAATGTTTCGTAGCAGGTGTCTTATTAAGAAAAACAAAATATTCATTAAAAATAATTACTTCCGTTAAAAAAAAGAAAAAAAAAAAATCCATTAATTTATAAAGTAACTTAGTGGGGCATGCATACTACTTTCTCTTATTCCGCATTTTAGAAAACATTTTTTATTAACAGAACGTATTCGATAGATTTTTGGTGGCACTGTATTTTGTTTATACATATGCATCACACAATAGATTTAAAACTCTTTAAATTTTCTCGACACACACATTCTCGATTTAAATTTTTTTGACACACACACACACACACACAAAAAAAAAAATCTTGCAGTATCTTTTGTGTTTAACCATAGTGCCTTTTGAATTTTAATTTCTTTGTTTATTTTTGCAAACAAACGATGAATTCTTTTAATAAAATATTCTACATAGTAAATATATTTTTATGGATAGAAAATATATATTTTATTTTCATTATCTTTAGCATAGAAAATTATAGTTTATATTAATGTAGTTTAATTATTAAACTATATCAATGATAAATTCCACCCAAACATGTAAGCTATTTTATCTTGATTTCTCTGTACGTTATTGTACCACAGATCATCTATCATATCCTATTGAAAAGTTTCAAGAATTATTATCATGTGATACAGATTTTGAAAAACGAATATAAGCTACTAATACGTATTTTTGAGTTAAGTTGAATATAGGTTCACAAACCACCACTAAAAGCCAGATTTTCGAATTCAGGGAACCTCAAAAAGTATATTTATTGCAAAAACTTAGTAAAGAAAATTCAACCCCAAGACAATACTTTTGTAATAAACATTAAATATTCTTTTCATAATTATTCAGAGTACTCATTGAAGTCCTATTACCTGTGAATTTAAAGCAGTAACTTTGTGTGTGTATTTCCTTGGATGTTTCTACATTTTATCTGTTAATAATAAACTGACTGTAAAACATTTTTTTTTTAAATCTTTTGTAGATATTATTATTATATGGCTGTACAACATCATATAAACATGAAAATACTTTAATTTCAATATTTTTGGAATGTGTAAATAAGCATTTAAGGCATTATATATATATATATATATATATATATATATATATATATATATTGATTTTTAAGTAACTGTACGTGTACATGCGTTTATTAAATGTTATAAAATAGTAATATTTAGACAAAATAAAATGTTGCTTAAACAAAAAAATTGTCTTCACAACACAAAAAAGATTTTTTGTCAAATACTTGTGTATTCAGATGTATAAGTTTTTTGCATAGTTGGAAAACTTTTCTTTCTTTCTTTCTTTTTTCTTTTTTTTTTTATTCGTTAAAAATTGACTTTATTTCTGGACAGATTCGCACGATACAGTATTTCTATAAGACTGTGTAATCTCAGTCATAATAAAAAGAATATTTTTAAAGGACAAGTTGAAAAGCCTGGTCTTCACGTTAAAGCTAACGAGAGAGAGGAGGGTTTTTTTCCTTCTTCATAAAGTGTCACGTCATATGTATTCTGCTGCATTTTCAGCATGCGGTAAACATTACGTTATTTAAAATATCAGAAATTATTAATCAAGATTAAAAAAAAAAAAAAAAAAAAAAAAAAAAAAAAAAAAACCTTGTGCCTCCTATTTAGAAAGCTTGCAAATTCTTCATTAATCAGTCGAACCTTTATGCGTATCAATGATGATTATTTTTATATACATTTCAAGCATTACCTTCGACCATAAGAAAGTACCCCAGTGGATTCTTTCTGAGTATTTGGATTGCTTTCTTCGTCATTTCAGCTAAGGATGGTTCACCATCTGGACCAGAATTCCTATCTACTTCATATGCCATGTGACCGTAGTTGAACAAACCTATAAGGTCAAACATTTATAACTATTCACTGTCAATATTTTAAGCAGAAATAGTGTATCTTACAATCTTATAGTAAATTTTCTAAATAAACTATTACAGTCGGCAGCAAAATTATTAAAAAACAATCAATAATTCGTATTTAAAAGATGTGCACATAATACTCATTTAAGTAAGTAATTGTCGAGTCATGATCTTAGTCTTATGTTGTTTATAAAAAAAAAATTGATGATAAAAACTATCGATCAAACTAAAAAAAAAAAAAAAGAAAGAAAGAAAATGGTGGATGTGAGCTTAAATAATTTTGCTGCCGACAGTACTTCTTAGCCTCAACGTTGAAAAAAGTTTTGATTTAAAGAAACAAAATATACAAATCATTTGACATAAAATTTAACAAATTTGATAGTGATCATTGCAAATTTTCTTTGTCGAATTTGATAGTAAACATAAGCGACGGATATATATATATATATATATATATATATATATACATATTAATATATATTTTTTAATTAAAAGTCTGAATACTACAAGCAGACGTATCTAAGGATTTAGTTTTTAACGGAAGTTTTAACAATTTTATTTTTAAGTATATATAATGTTTTTCCATAGAAGAAATAAATAAAAGAGAAAATCTTAGCACTATTTTTAAAATTTAACTATTTTTTTTAGCATAACGATAATAGTTTTGAATGTTTTTCTTGTTTAAAAATATAAGAATATTTGATTTTTGCAAAATATTTAATTAAAATGAATAAAATAAGAAATTAGTGTGTTAAAATTATTTTGATAAAAAAACTATGTACTGTTATATAAAATAATTCATTACTTATTAAAAATGAAAAATAATAATCTGCTTCAGATCTTCTACGACAAGTCACACATACACATTTAGAAAAAATGAAAAAAAAAAAAAAAAAAAAAAAAAAAACCTCGAATAAAAAAAAATATCAATCAATAAAATACCTTTTTTGGATATACACTGTTTTAGTTATTTATAATAAAAAAGATCAAAGGAAAATAATATTTAATCTACACAAACCTAAAAGGTAGTCTGTCTTATTAGGATCTACTTTATCGAATTCTTCTTTGCTAGATACATATTTGTGGGACAAATGTCTGTTCTTTTTGTCCTTCATCCAGTCTTCTATTAAATTTCTTTTATCTGCTCTTCGACCCATATCTGTTTGAACTTTAGGATCTCTTTTCTTACTTGGTAAGAAATTACCTCTTCCACCTCCAAGAATTACCTGAAATATCAAATAATATTTCTGACCAAGCGTAATTAAGTAAACACAAAAAGATATTATGATATTTGACTTAAAGAAATAAATCCTACTCTACAAAATAAATGCATGCATACACGATACATTTTCCAAGGAAATATAAATGCGATACTGTGAACACACGCAATAGTAACATTAGTGCATAATGTTCTTTTGACTTAGTTCTGAGAACATCTTTTTGAGTTATTGATGTAAATCAAATCTTTGTTCATGACTCATAATCGCATCTACTACTATCTCTTGAGAAAATGCATTGTTGCATAGGATAAAAAGAATCTTTTATCCTGTGGCATAGCAGATTTTGCACATGCTTTGTACTCAAATGAAATACACTGAGAAAAATTGAATACTTACAAATGTCATTTTTCTTCTTTTATATACAGTAGGACATCAAATAATGTTCACTAATTTTTTTAAACATAAGAGTTCTTTTTCAATATAAGTGAAGAAACAATTTTTTTTTTATGTGGAAGATAAATTGAATTGAAATTATTTGAATTTCATTTCTTTTTATTCATAAAAAAAAAAAAAAGATAGAAAAGTGTTATAGGTTGAAAACTAAAATGGTCGATTATGCCTGATCTATTCTGTTTTGTATTTAAATGTACCCACTTTAAATGTACCCAATTTAAATTTACCAAATACACTATAGCATAAAATGTACACTTAAAAAAAAAAAAAAATATATATTTATATAACCAGTTTTATTTATTATATTTCTATTTAATAAAATAACTATAACGTGTAAAATGTTTCATAAAACTAGGTCTACATTACGAAGTATATTAATATGTTTTAAAATAGCAAAAAGATCTTCACAGTGCATTCTGTATAGCGTCTGATCTTAGATATTGTAGCTTCGATTCTCAGTAACTGTTAATGGTACATCCCCTTCCACCCCCTACCCCGTAAAATGTTACTGTTATGAAATAAAGAAAACATGATTTTATAACACAGTGAAACATTTAAATACAAAAATTTAAGCTCATTTATTAAACCAATTTAATGAAATTTTAATTAAAATCTTTTTATAATATTTTAAAAATTCAGGCCATTTTAAATTTCTTTAATCATTATTTAAAGGCACGGATAATTATACATTTACGTAGTTGAAAAGTGAAAAAAAAAGTAATTTCAAGCATAATTTTAAGTAATAATGCAGACTAATAAGCCAAGTTTTGATATTCAAACTGCTGAAAAGTGTAAAAAATCAAAAGTAGAAGACTAAATTTTGATCAACTACATAGTTTTCTTGCATTTAGATATAGTATTGGTATTATCCCACATTAAGGGTTAATATTTCCAGTAACAGTTATTTAAAACGATCCGTGTTGTAGAAGCACATGCTTAAATTTGAAATTATTTATTTCCGAATTTTATGTATAAGTTAAAATATATTTATGCAATAATTTGTATTTTAACATTTTAAAATAATTTCCTCTTAAAGTTTTTCTCTAGAATTATGTTTTACTTCACATCCGTAAACTTGCATTAATGATCAGAATAATTAGACACATTTCGAGAGACAAATCGAGCTATTATTTCATTTTGTCGATCAGGGTGGGAGATGACGTTGTCATGCAGGAGAAAGATACCATCACTTATTATGCGGACACATTTTTAGCTCAGAAGAAACGAATCAGGTGCGCACCGTAGAGCGAGGCGACCTTTCTAAACGTTTTAACTTTCAATCGTTGTGATGTATCTGGGAACTAAAACTATCAACGAGCACAAATGCAGTAAAAGAAAAGTGCTACTGCTTATTCGCTATCTACCTTCACTCTGGAAAAATGCCTTTACAATTATTACTTTTCAAATGCTGCTGCTTCTGACGCTTTTTTGATTCAACCTTCGCACAGACAAAGAGAGAATAGAAAATGAGAAAGATGTAGGTTATAATGAAGAAAGACTTTTTCAACCGATTTCAGTTTTTTTTAGTCATACTTTGTGAGTTGTTTCGCATACGGCTCTTTATAACACATATTAATGTTTCTTAACTATTTCAAGAGACATACAAAAGGTTGGAATAAAAATAAAAAAATTGTTTTAGTTTAAAAAATAAATAAAATAATAAAAATAGTGTTCATACAAGTTACAAATAAAGACATCAGCTGTTCTTTGTTCTGTAGGGAACATGTAGAATCATGAAATAAAAAAAAGTATAATCATCTCAAGTTTTGTAGGATTCTATTCCATAGAACTTATAAACGTGAGACCAACTGTAACTAACGCATATGTACCATACGCGGCACCATTTGTACCATATATATTATTACTTAAACAGCATAATTTCACATTTAAAAATTTCATCAATGAATGTTTTATTGCAAATATTCTTCCTTCATAACTAGATAATCGTACATACATTACATAGTAAAAGAAGGACATAACAATATAATTTATTCAGCTTTAGGAAATGATGTTTTTAAAGTATTTAACATAACGTTAATCTTGCACAACTTGTTTGATGCAAATTTGTCAAAAAAGATAGCCAAAATGAAAGCAGTGAAAATTGAGCATTTATTATGTGATATTGTGCACAGCAGCTACTGTCAAATGATTACATATTTTCGAACCGTTATTTCCAAACTGTAAATATACAAACTTATGATTATACGTATACAGTTATATTTACATTTTAAGTGTATAAATATAAAATTGTATACTTAGATTTTCAGACAGAGTGGTACGAAATAATATAAAAATAGTCATCAGTTGAATCTATTAGTTTAATATACAGAAATAATTTTAAGAACAATTATTGACAAGGTACAGATAAATGTATAATTTTACAAAAATTGTAGCAAATAGTTATTAACTTTTTCATCCCAGTTTTCAAATGCTTTTGTAAAAGAAAGACTCTGAAAAACCCACTCTGTTACTAAAATAAACGTTTTCTAAAAACTCTTAAAAAAAATAGAACAAAAAATGTGATATTTTCTACTTTAATAAATACGAAAATTTCTTTACAAATCATTTGTCAGTAGCAAAAACATTATCCGGTATTACTGGACACACTGCGTACTACACTTTTTGTAGTAAAGAAAAAAAAATGACCGAATGTTCAAAACTAATTTTTAAATACTTATTATTATTATTGTCTTCATTTTGTGCAATATTAAGTTATCATTGTTATTTTTATCTTACATTTATACTTCTTCCCGGGTCATCTTCTACAAGTTGTCTCGCAATGTCTTTGCATTGTGGTCGGTCTGCATCAGGCACTTTGTCATCACTCTCCCAGTAACGGCTAGCTGAGTGACCATACATGGCTGCTGGTGTTGCATGCGTCACTCTTGTTGTAGTTACTAATCCCGTAGATTTACCTATAAAATAATTGAATTACTTTTTATACCTTTTTATGAAAGATTATGGGTATAAAATTATTATAATTATTATTATTTATTATTATTATTTATTATTATTTACCCAATATGTGAAATACTATTTTCCAATTTAGGGCACTAAAATGATTTTATTATTAATATTATTATTATTATTACAAATCATAATACACACAAAAAATATCCATTAAAATATAAATTCTACAACAAATCATTATATAAATCTGAATAGGTATGTACACTTTTTTACAATGCTACACTGCATCAATATTCTTTAGTAATATCTAACCTATTTTGCTTAATGGAAAATAATATTTTCATATAAATATACATATATATATATATATATATTTATAGAGTATTACAAATGACGAATGGACAATGAAACATTCTCAGTTGATTAAAGAAATTTTAATAGATTATAATTTGCTTTTGTTTCTAAGTCCAGTCTGTCGCATGATTTTTTTTTTTTTTAAATACATTTTGAAGACAATGATTTCCCGATTAGTTAATGTAAACGGCCTTAGAGCCCGCTACAGTATTACAACATATTTGCTGTAATTTTTCTTAAAGAACTCAATAGGGTGATTTCATGGTATATCTAGTGATAGTTGCACACAGGGATATTCCCGCTACCACCACACTGTTAAAAATCAAATAAGGTAGGTGAGACAAAGGTGGCCATAATTAAGCTTTAAAATTTTTTTAGAATTATCAGGTTAGATATATGAGGCTGATTTTTTTTTATTTATTTATTTATTTTTTTTTTGGTGAAATGCACCACTTATTTCTTATGTATATCATTTGTAACTTTCATTGTAAACCACAATTTAGTTGTTTTTATAAGACAATTTCAAAATTGCAGCTTGTGAGTTACATTTGCCGCATGTAGTTTCAAAGGTGACCCACATACTGAAAGCTCTTTTAAAATGTGGAAAAAATATACGATGTATACTACTTTTACTTCCATAAGTATTTAATTACAAGGAAATTACAAAGGGGGATAATCAGAATAAACCTTTATCAAAAAATACCTTTATATTCGCATTCCATGCAGAAAGTGCAGGCGGAATTTTCAACTTTGTTTTTTAACAAGTTCCCGACGCTCTCCAAGCACATATCGCAAGCATTGATTATACAATCGCATATCCCTTATTTTGTCCTTCTTTCATAGGATACCAATATGGTTTTGGATGGAAACCACTTGTGCCAAAAAATGGCATTATCATTTTGAGAGTTCTTTTTAACAGTATAATGGATTAGTTTTTGGTTTTCTTATCAATTTGCTTAATGTTACGTTTCAATGATTCTCCATTTATGCGCATAGCTCGGAAATCTATATTTCTAGCTAAGAGATTTAGAAAATGACCACATATTCATTCTAGATGAAGGCGGTATATATTTTTTTCTCAGTGCACGACTTCCATTACCTACTACTACACATTGTATATATTCTTTTTGTTGACTTGTCGAAAGACATAAAACTGATTAAACAAATTAAAAACCTAACACATTTTTTGTAAGATCAAACTAATATATACGTCGTAAAGGCATATAGAAGAGAGTTTACATACATAGAGAGTTTGAAGAAAACCCGATTGGCCATTTTAAAAGAATGCATCTGCAATATTTAAAATTGATTTTACTTATACAGGGCACCTATCAATTTTCCTAACTAATCAAATACTATATATAAAATTATGTCTAAAAGGGTGATTTTTAATTCAATTTTGAAGAAAATTGTGGGAGTTGTTGAGATATGGTCTTCATTTTACTATTCAATGTCCCACTTCTGGTTTTTCAATTTTTAACAAATGTAGGCTAAATTATCTGTACGCTGGATCAGTCTTAATTCTGTAAATTCTTCGTACTATGTGTATTCGTTTTGGAGATGTGTTAGTCAGAAAATTCCCCTACATACATATATACACAACTGACTGACCCATTGCCAAAAACCACTTCTTTGATTCAAGAGATCTAAAAACATGTAAATAAAGTTGAAACTCGATATCGAATTTTTTTTTTTTTTTTTACAAATACTACGATAGTCGAGTATTGGAAGTAAAAAAAAAAAAAAAAAAAATATATATATATATATATATTAGATATTACTTACAAATAATTTTATTTTTCTTTAACAAATTTAGAATTTTTAAAATACTTTTGAAACGTAAATATGTCACGTATGTATTATTGTATATTAAACACGTAAATTTCAAATTTTGGGCGATTTTAGCCCAATTTAAGGCGTATGCGCGAACTAAAGATATTATGTAAAAGCTATAAAATATTTTTTTAGGTTCAAACTACGCTATATACTGACAATTTATGGCTGTTGCATTAGGAAAAAAAAAAAACTAATTTTGTTATTTTTTAAAATTTCAATTTTTAACATATTTTTTCCAACGTTAAGCCTCGTGCGCAAACTGAAGATGTCAACTTAGAATTTTTTTTTTTTTTTTTCCCCAATTGAGGATACTAAACTACAACTTTTGAGAGGTAACGCGAATCCGAAATAAAAAAATCGATTTTTTCGAACCACCCTAATGACTAGTTTATTATTTGACAATAAGATGTGTGCAAGTGATAAGTCGCTAACGTGCTACAAGGAAACTTACAACTGTTTAATGCGCTTCTGTAATTTAGAAATTCAATTGTAAGATTGAAACAATAGCATTCCGAGCTTTAAGCAGAACTTTTGGCTGCATGACAGACATTTGTTAACGGGTAGTATATTTCAATAATGGCGAATTTTCCCAGTACACTTTTAATGTCCAAACTCGTATTAACCAAAACCACATGATGCCTGATGGAAAGATCTGGGAGGCGAGAGGTGTGTAAAAGATCAATTCTCTCTACACATTTTGAGCGACGTAGGCGTAAACAGGCATACCAATATGAGGCGGTGCAACAGCTTGCATTATATATATATAAATCCATCTCGTTATAAAACCATTTATAAATATAAGTAGAACAATCTGAAACTATTTTTCAGCTCTCACAACGAAGTGTTCTCGAGATCGACTTAAAGATGTTGTTAAGTTTGAACACAATTTGAAGTTTAATACAATTTGAACATTCGCATCATTTGTTATTAAATAATGCTACTAATTTCAGATGATATTAGACGATTCTTAAAAATAATAATAATAATAATAATAATAATAATAATAATAATAGTAAGTTTAAATTGCAACGCATATTTTAAATGCCTCTCTAACAATTTTATAAGGCAAGCTATGGGAAAAAAAGTGATCTATATATTAATTTGAAACATGTTTTTGTCTGTCTCCACTATATTGAGAGAACTACTTGGTGTAAAAATTTGGTTGAGGTGTCTAAAAAAAGTTCTTGGTCTGTAGATGTGTTATGAGAAGAGAAAAATAAAAAAAATTCGAACGGTTTCACCCCCCCGGGGGGAAAACCGTTTCCCACCCATTTCCCACCCGGAGGGAAAACGGGTTCAAAACACGTTTACGAGCTTAACTAAGCTTCAAATTACTTCACGGTGAAGAAATTGTACATATGGGGACTAGAGTCGAATACTAAAAAATCACTTTCTGCGAATTTGGAATTTTCGATTTTAAAGGGGGAAAAGGGGGAAAGTAGATTTGGAGGGGGGAAGGGGGGAAATTAGTTTGAGAGGGAAATCCGTTCTAGACCCACGCATGTAGCACTTCATTTTAAAGGTCTTGAAATTTCATGTCGACTGGGGATGTTTGCATACAATATAGTGCGCCCCTGGTGGTGAAAAATGGAACTAGGTGATTTTGCTGCAGACCCTATCGTGTTACATCTTATTTTAAAGTTCTTGGTATTTCCTGACCGTTGGTGATGTTCGTACAGAACACACTGCGCCCCCTGGCGGTGGAAAGTGCAACTAAAGGATTTTGCAACTGACACCACATGCGACACCTTATTTGAATGGTCTTGGACATTCAAGGCGATTGGTGATAGAGGTCTTGAAATTTCATGTTGATTGGGGATGTTTGTATACAATATAGTGCGCCCCCTGGTGGTGAAAAATGGAACTAGGTGATTTTGTAGTAGACCCTATCATGTTATATCTTATTTTAAAGGTCTTGGTATTTCCTGACCGTTGGTGATGTTCGTACAGAACACACTGCGCCCCCCGGCGGTGGAAAGTGCAACTAAAGGATTTTGCAGTTGACACCACATGTGACACCTTATTCGAAAGGTCTTAGACATTCAAGGCGATTGGTGATAGAGGTCTTGAAATTTCATTTTGATTGGGGAGTTTGTATACAATATCAATACAAAAAACCCTTAACGGGTTAAAAGTTTGTGACGCAGCATTGTACTTTATGGCTATAAGAATTAGAAATACGGGTCTTAAAAATAATGATATCAAATTTTCAGTGACGCTTTGATATTAATTAAATTATACATAGATTTTCTTATTTGAATTTGCTTTTTCCTTTTATTTATATTTACAGTGTAAACGTTATTTTCAACATAAAATAATATATAGCATTTACTCATTGATACCTTTCCATTCACATCTCTTATACTATGAAAGCATGTGTTTTAAAAGAAATTATATGAAATTCCAGTAACGCAGTGGTGTTACATTAAGTGATTTGTTTTTAAATTTCTCTGCAATTATTTTGTTTTGCATATTAAAGTATATGTGGACATTGAAATATTGCTTTTAATTTTCAAATACGCTGTCAAATATATCACTTTCATTAAGCTTATATTATGTACTGAAATATATTTATTTCAATGAATTATTCTATTTTTGCGTCACGCCATCCAAAACTGAAAAAAATTTCACAGTTTTTTTCTTTGCATCACGATATCTATTTGCATGCATTTTCAATTTATTTGGATGAAATGACACAAAGTAAACATTTCCATATATTTTACTTACAGTTTTGGATGGCGTGACGCAAAAGATAGAATAATTCATTGAAATAAATATATTTCAGTACATAATATAAGCTTAATGAAAGTGATATATTTGACAGCGTATTTGAAAATTAAAAGCAATATTTCAATGTGCACATATACTTTAATATGCAAAACAAAATAATTGCAGAGAAATTTAAAAACAAATCACTTAATGTAACACCACTGCGTTACTGGAATTTCATATAATTTCTTTTAAAACACATGCTTTCATAGTATAAGAGATGTGAATGGAAAGGTATCAATGAGTAAATGCTATATATTATTTTATGTTGAAAATAACGTTTACACTGTAAATATAAATAAAAGGAAAAAGCAAATTCAAATAAGAAAATCTATGTATAATTTAATTAATATCAAAGCGTCACTGAAAATTTGATATCATTATTTTTAAGACCCGTATTTCTAATTCTTATAGCCATAAAGTACAATGCTGCGTCACAAACTTTTAACCCGTTAAGGGTTTTTTGTATTGATATCATTACTTTTTAGGGGTTAATGATCAAAACGCAAAATTAAAGGAGCATGGTAATAACACTGTATTAAAAGTGTTGTTTTATAGGTCACACTTGAACAAAATAACAAACTAAATAAAATTTCAAAATTTTATAAAAAGTGATAAAAAAGATGGACACATGCAACATTACAAAGGCATAATATAGTACATTTTAAAAATGACAAAAATTTCTTATTTATATTTATTTCTTATTATAATGTTTTAGGTAAAGATTTGATTTAAAAGAGAAAAATAAATAATAATAGAAAAATCTTTAAAAAGTGAAAATTTTATACTGGTAAATATTTAAGTAGTATAGTTTGTTATGAATTTAATTAAAAAAAAAAAATCTTAATCTATTCAAAATTTTATTATAGCTTAACATTTTGTAATTTATATATTATATATATACTAGAAACTTAATGAGCAAATTAATTATTTTCAAATTCTGTTTTAAGAATTTTTTCAATCCGTAGTTTAAGTGATTTATCACCTAATTTTGAAAAAATTACAAATATTTGCATATGATTATCATATTATTTGTCATTTTTATGAAAATAAAGGAAAAAATTTTTTTTGTTGCAATCACCTTTTAAAATAGAACCAATTTTGAAAGTTAACAACGTATCAGCATGAAAACAATGTAAATACAAAGAATATTTTTGATAAACAAATGTCATATAAAATACAAGTACCTAAATAAATAACTCATTTAATATATATATTAAAAAAAGAAAAATATTTTTTATTTTATTTTTTGTGTTTATTTTTGACGCTCCCCGATAGATGGAGCCAAAACGATTATTTGATATTCAGTATTTCAGATGGAAGAGAAGAAATTCGTCCGCGAAACTGCCGCATCACGGTATTTTCGGAGTAAAAAATAGTTCGATTTTTAAACTGAGTTATAAAAAAAACAAGAGTTTTCCTAGGGAAAAGGGAGATGTCAGGCACATCAGATAAAAGCGATTAATATCATATATCAATTAAACTAAATTCGCTCGAGCCATATTCGAGAAAAATTTGTTCCTTACATACGCCGTCCATTTACAACTTAAATGAGCCAATTCATATCTCGAAATATATTGCACGCAGAAATGTAGGGATTTTAGGGTAGGATCAGACAGAAGGTGAAAGTCTATTTTGAAAATATCAGAACATAACCTCCCATATTTCCTGAGATATTAAGTGTCGGCTTTCAGCGGTTACTTTGATCTTAAAATTCCTGTATATATAAGTGTCGCAGTTTTCGTTCGTTTTTCCGTTTCCGCTGAGTGTCGTGGCGTTCGTTTGTTTTTGCGCTTGGTGCGCCCCCTGGTGGTGAAAAATGGAACTAGGTGATTTTGTAGTAGACCCTATCATGTTACATTTTATTTTAAAGGTCTTGGTATATCCTGACCGTTGGTGATGTTCGTACAGAACACACTGTGCCCCCTGGCGGTGAAAAGTGCAACTAAACGATTTTTCAGTTGACACCACGTGACACCTTATTTGAAAATTCTTGGAAATTCAAGGCGATTGGTGATGATCGTATACAACATACTGCGCCCTTAGGTGGAGGGAAGTGGATTTTGCAGCGCATGCGTAGCATGCCTGCTATACGGTGCAGCTACAGGCAGCGGACACACGAGTCAGAGTTTCGTTCGGTTCAGGTTAATTTTTGAGAATTTTTCATGTTATTAGCAGCCCTCATATACACTGCTGCAGGCATCGGGATCACGAACCCGAGATCCATTCGGTTTGATGTAATTTTTTTGTTACAGATAATTATTTTTTTCGCGATGCTTTCATTTAAAAATAGAAATTCAAACAAAACAGAATTAAAGATATAAAATCATACAAATTTAAGGTTCACTTAAGGTTATTATCATGGGCCCCGGCAACACCGGTCGTGTTCGTTCCGTTCACGGTTAATTTTTGGGATTTTTTTTTTTTATGTTATTAGTGGCCCACGTATGCACTTCCGAAGGCACCGGGGTTACAAGGCAGAGTTTCGTTCGATTCAAGTTAATTTTTTTGTTACAGCTGCTTATTATTATTATTATTATTATTATTGTTATTATTATTATTATTATTTTGCTATGCTTTTATTTAGAAATAGAAATTCAAACAAAATCGAGTTAAAGATATAAAATCATACAATTTTACGTTTCATTTAACGTTATTATCATTGGCCCGGGCAATGCCGGGCGGGTTCGTTCGGTTCCAGGTTAATTTTTGAGTATATTTTTATGTTATTAGAAGCCTGCGTATGTGCTGCCGCAGACACCGGGGTCACAAGGCAGAGCTTCGTTCGGTTCAGAGTAATTTTTTTGTTACAGCTGATTATTTTTTTTCGCAATGCTTTTATTTAAAAAAAGAAATTCAAACAAAATCGAGTTTAAGATATAAAATCATACAAATTTAAGGTTCATTTAAGGTTATTATTATAGGCCTGGGCAGCGCCGGGCGGGTCAGCTAACATGTAGTCTTGGTATTAAACGAAATAGAAAATAAAAGATTGCAACTGTTTATTTGGAGTCAGTTTGACGTCACATCGACAGTACTTTGTAGAAAGTGGTGTCATATATAGTATTTCTATTTATAAGCATTTTCCGAATTTCTTTTTTTTTAAGCGAAATGTAGTAAATTATATTAGAAGTTTTAACTTGAAATAAATTTAAATAATGATGCGATGATTTTTGAAACATTACGGTCAATAAAGTGACCGTCGAATTCGACGGGTTCCAGCTAGTTATTAATTAAATTATTGTTCACATGTCTGCCATTCTAATGGCATAACTAAAAACATTCTTATTTATTTTTTTTATATAAATATATAATTCACATAATTAATAGAATAAATTTAGGTAAAATATTGGCGTGCAAAGCATATATGATAAATAATATAAATTTTGTAAGTTTACCTTCTGCTTGCGCCCAGTCCGCAAGGCAAGGGATCCTTGCTTTGAAACTCGATTTGCATTCATCATAACGAGCAGAATCATCAAGCCCAACTGTTTCAAAACGACCTTTAACTCCACATAATAAAGCAGTAGCACATGCTCCTGAATCACCGACTTGACTATCTGTGTTGTATGTCTAAAAGTAAATGTTTAATCGAAATCAATTTAGAAAAAATATATATATATGTATATATATGAAAAATAGTGTGACATTGGCCACCCACGGTTCACGAATGCGCTGTTGGCAGAATGCCAAGAGTTAACGACACTTCCACTTACGTTTTAGGGGAAATAGCAATGAAGAAAAGACGAAATTTTCAAAACAGTTCCTCCGTTCACTCTTTATCTTTTATCACGTTCCTTAAAACGGAAGAAATTGGAAGAGTCGAAATTTCCTGGTACTCTGCTAATACAAGTTACGTGGATCATGGGTGGCAAATAATACAAAACCTCCAGACTTTTTTTTTTAATCTAAACAATGTTTCTATGTAAAAACGTTTCTAACTCTGCTGTTCAGTTCGGGGTTTTCTGACTCAAAACATTTTACGATTCATTATCAAAAACAACAGTTTAAAACAATTGATCACTTTCTTAGTAGGGGTTATAATTAGTTTCTCGAAAAAGAAAAATTTATAAAAATATAATTTACATATTTTTAATTTATATTTTAAAACCGTTCAGATGTAATGTATAGTAATTGGAATCAGAACGGCAGGATCAAACGAATAAATACGTATATATATATATATGTATATTCTATATCACAACCCTAACTGTATTGCCTAATATTTTATTTTATATTTAGAAATAATAAATTTATTGGAACATCTCTAAATTATACACATTAAAAAAAACTTAATTAATGAAATTATGACAAAAGTATGGCTCAAAAGGCTTATGTACATAAAAGAGAATAAGATTAAAATATTTATTAATTCTCATAAAATGTATTATCCTTTGTACTTTGCGATACGTCTATTAAGAAATATTAAAAATGTGAAAGTGGAATTTGTTTCGATAAAAATGTTTTTAGTAAAATTCCCCGAGAATTCTTTAATTACAAAATATTTTCGTATAATTAATTAAAAACTGTCATAGAGAACTGTTATAACATTTAATCAAAAAAAAAATATATATATATATATATATATATATATAATAAAATACAATAAAATAAAATAACAATGTAGTTATAAACATATTTATTAAAGTCAATTTTACTTCACTTAAAGTAAAAATTATAATTAATATAAATATAGGATGGAAAACGTTTTAATTCTTAATAATATATTAAGGTTAACAAAAACAAAAACAAAAACAAAACTTTTTGGTTTTATAAAGAATTTGTAAATAAAATTTAATTATGTTACGATTAGTTATCAGTTTAATATTTCTTTTCTAGCTTTATTTATAAAGATAATTTATATTAATACCAATGGAATACGTAGTTAAAAAGAAAAAGATATAATCCTTTATATGGAGAATTCAATTTTTATTAGTTGCGTAACATTCTTAAAACACGTTAATCTTTTTTTCATAACACTTCATATATATATATATATTTTATTTAATCATATTCATTACCGTTGAAGAAGTTTTTAATTTTAATTTATGATCTACAAACTTTTAAATTTATTATTAAAACATTTCATGAATAAAGCTTATGTATAGAAAATACTTTCATATAATTAATAATGTTGAGATGAAATTATAGTAGTAAAAGAAAGAAATATATTCCGTTATTGTAAAAGATACATCAGTTTCAGGACAATTATATAAATAAATTATATGTTTACAGAACTATTTATATAATTAATAGACACTCTGAACGTCTGTTGTAAATGTCTATTTTAAAAGTAAAAAAAAAAAAAAAAATATTTATCTGATTAAAACGAAACTTGACTGTTAACACTAATTAAACTATTAATACCAATTTTGATGATGAATTGGTTTATATTTTGAAATTAAATTGTAATTATTTTAATTTAATTATAAAGCTTTACTAAAATATTCTATAACCAACACTTAAAATAAATAAAATTAAATAGTAAAGTACTTTAAAAATTGAAAAGTATAAAATGAATTACTTAAAATAAATAAAAATTTTAATAAGAAAAAAAAATCTTTCGAATTGTAAAACCTGTAGCATTTTTGCAGTAATAATATAAAAACTTTTAATGTTTAATGTCTTAAAAAAAAAAAAAAAAAAAAAAAAGAAGAAGAAGAAGACGGGGACAAAAATTCTAAAAGTCTGTTCTAAAATCATAAATTATATGTCTTATTAATATAAAATATGAAAATGCTTAAACTCTATTTACTAACATAATTTTTACTAATAAATCTATTTATATTTCTAAATTAAACTGAATTCTTTTATTTTATCTTAACTACAATAGCCAATAATGAAGATTGAAGGGAATTAAAACTCAATAATGAAGTACTTTAGAAAGTGCAACATATTCGAACTTGTCAAAAGCCAATTCATTTTCTTCTCCAGTGTGTCCTCTCTTCTGTCCCCTAAGGATTCTTGCAGTTGTGACGGTTGTCATTCCCATTCCGTCCCCAATGAATAAGATGAGATTTTTCGCAACATTGTAATTTCTGTCATCATCTAAATTTTTCAACAGTTGGCTTTTAGCTTGTTGATACCAATACCATCTATCTGAAATAAGTAAATAAGTAAATAAATAAACGAAATAAAAATTTAAATTTAAATTATTGTTTTGATAACAAAAGAAATAAATATCAAGGATAGTTTGGTTTAAATAACTTTAAACTGGAGTTGCGTAGTGCAACAAAGTAAGGAATCGTAGCGACGACTTGGTCTGGGAATCAACCCGTTGAATGCAACATGAAAAAATGCACGGAGTCTAATACCGTAAATGTTACAATTAAAAAATGGATTTTTTTTTAATTTTTTAAACCGTTATATCACCATGAATACGTGTGGTAGTCGCACACAAATTTATACAGATAATGAGAAAAATTCTCAAAATCACATGCTAAAGCCAAAGCGCATTTAATCTATTATTTTGTACAGAGCGATTCAAAACATTTTGATATTTATATAGTTTTTTACTGGTTCCCTTTTTCTCTTTCGGACACAAGTTTTGCTGAAATATATGAGACATATCATGTTCTTTATACTAAAAAAGTTTCAACTGATTCCTAAAGAACTTCATTAGATATTTGACGAAACGTCCAAATTCGAAAGTGTCCAAATACTTGTTGGTAGATAGTAAGCAAATAAACAAATTGAAAATGATTAATAATTTCAGTTCAGTTAAACGATGAACCAAAATATAAAATAAATTCATCTATTCTAGTAAAATATTGTTTCTTCAAACTTTTTTCACCAACATTGTGTTATAAAAGTTATACAATATAAAGCTAGGAAAGTCTGCGCATAATCTAACAGAGCAATATAAAAAAAACAACTTATTATTATTATTTTTTTAAAACTGTTGCTTAATTATTTTGAATTCGTTCGTTTTTCATGCATTTCCATTATTATTTTGTTGTTGTGATTAAATTAAATACGGCATCTGTAATAAAACTAAGTGAGCTATTTTGCGCAATCTGTTTTTACAGTGTTGTTGTGATTGCTCACGTGGGTACACTGTTAAAAGAAATGCAACTTTGCTGCCAGAAATTCTCTGTAATTAAAGAAAAATACCTTTTGTCAACGTAATTTTCCGTAATTTTCTACTTTTTTCTCAAATTACAGAAAATTTCTGCCAGCAAAATTGTATTATATTTCTTTTAATGGTTTATGTCAAAAAATATTTTTGTTTTAGGAGTAAATAGCAACTCATAAACAGTTAAAAATATTTATTAAAAGCTGTTAAAACGCAATAGATTTATTGTACAAGCTAATAAAACAAAAACACGATATATTAAAGAACGGAAGTTGCAGCGATAACATCTGCCTTTAGAATGAATATATATCATATTATCAGAAAATCATATCATTTGAAAATTTTATTTAAATGCGTTTAATAAATAATCTTCTGCAAACGCCTAATGACTTTTTTTTTTTTTTTTTTTTTGATAATGAATGAGAAAATAGTGTTTTATGAGACTAAATTTCCATTACTCACCAGATTACTAAATCATTAAAGTATTAAATATGTATAAAGAAAAATTAAAAAATACAGATAATTTCATAGCTCATATGTAACACAAAAAAATAGCAGGAACATAATATTAAATTTACAGTCATTCAAGATTAGATTCCATAGAGTTTTCATTAGTTTCCAATTACTGTTTTTATGTAAGTTGAGTTTTTAAAGTACATATAAAACTAATTAAATATTTACGAACCTAAAGATGAACATTTGCATACATATGTACATAATTGACAGTTTACTACGCCAGTTCTTTCTCGCAATAATTTGCTCCATGCAATTTCATATAATTTCATTCTGAATTATTTGGCACAAAGTTTTAATTTTTGAATAAAATTTCCATACAGAAACTTGTAAACATTTTAAAATTTGCAAGATCACTTTTCTTTTATCTCATTAAAAATGAAAAACATTTAAATTTGATATTATTTTACATTTTATATTTAAGGTTTAAAATGTTAGTTTGTTTCGTTGGATATTAAAAACCACCTATGCATCTGAATGATAACTTGGTAATTTGTAGCATTAATCCCAGTTAGTTTTTTTTTTTTTTTTTTTTTTTTTTTTTTTTAAAGAAAAGTGTCATCAAGCAAGACAAATATATATATATATATATATATATATAATAATTTTACAAAGTTATTTTTAGAATTCTCAAACAAGTTTGATGAAATGGTAAAGTTTGCATTTATGCTAAGAGAAAATATTACATAGTACTGAAACCAAATACATTTAAGAATAATTTACACACTTGTTCATGTTCTAGTGTTAATGAACATTATCGTACCATCCTTTAAGATTTGATGATTTATAAAAGATGATTTATACTACATCTCGAGCATCTAAAAAAAGGTGTATTTTATTAAAATTTTCCGTGCAAAAATTAACTTATAAATCAAAACTAAGGAAAAACCAATTCTTTTGGAACGTATGTTGTGTATATTGTTTAACCAGCTGTTGCGGTCTTTCTCATTCTATGCACGATAAATGCCAATAGAAATAAAAAGGAAATTTAGATTAAAATGTATTCAATCTGTTATGTGTAAGTTCAAAGCAATATACGTATACAAATAAGTATGGCTCAGGATCAGTTAATTGTATTCAAAAATTTAATTTTTGTTTTCTAATATACGGTGAATTTAAGCTTAACTGCATTTTATTTTTATACAAACAGAGAGTCATTTAAAAGCTAAAATTTAAACTTCAAATCAGCAATAAAATAGCATTGTGCTTAAACCAATTAGTTTAATTAAACCGTCAAAGAGGGGTAAATAAAGTCTGTAAAATAAATATAATTAAATGTTATCTCAACATAAGGTGTCAATAAAAAAGAAATATATGGGGTTGTAACATATAAATAGAAATAATTCAGAATAATGAATTATAATATTATTAAAACAGTTCATTAAAAAAAAAAAAAAAAAAAGGTGAGAAAAGAAGAGAAAAGAAGAGAAAAAAAACTTCAAGGGTTGTACATATTAATAAATAAATAAATAACATCACAAAAAAAAAAATAAAAAAAATTCGCTGTGAAATGTGCTAAAACCTCCAATCGGCAGAAGTAGATTAAAAATTAGCAACTATATTTCACAGAAGCAAACATGTTTTTTTTTTTTTTTCCTCTGATGATATAAGATGTTGAAAATACTCCCACACTGCATTTAAATCGACAGTAGATTTATGTCTAAAATTCAAATAAAATAGGTTTAGAAGAATTAAATGAAAAAATATTAGCAATATTTGACACAAACAGAAACCATTTTGCGCACAAAACCTGTTTCTAATGTGACACATATCAGAAATTGCTTGAATTTATATAGATTACTCTTTTAGGTGAAATTATTTCTTTATGTTTCCCCGCAATAAACCGCATATTTACGGGACAGCAATTTACAAAAGGGTTTAGATGTAAGAATTAGGTAGTTAATATACAGTTACGAAAAGTAAAAACACTATTAACATTATAATTTTTTTATATTAAACATTTCAACATTTCAACATATTAAAATCAGCCACCAGTGAACAGCTGCCAAGTTTTTCTATTTTTAATTACAGGTACATTGTTTCAAAATGTTTAATTATTTCAACATAGAAAAACGCCATATTAAAACTTATATGCATATATATAAATCACTGGTATCCAAATTTTAGAAAACTTACCTCTAAGTCAATATGGCAGTCATTACAAATGAAATAGAAAATATTACTTCTGTATATTGTAAAACCAGTTGAAATTAATAAAGCAATGCACATATTAACGAATTCAAATAAATATTTAAAATATAAAATTTTGTCAAAATTACTTTTGATGTAAAAGTAAAAATACACCTTATTAAACAAAAATGCATTTCATTTTTCCGGATTTCATTTCCCAATACCAGTTTTCTCCTACATCAAATGATTTGAACTAAATGAAAGTTTCTGTTTTATAAAATAATTTTAAACTATATACATAGTAGTATTTTAAAATGGAATTATTATTCTTTAATGTAAAATTTTATAACAATGTTAAAGCAGACATTTTCATATTTTTCATTATATTTGTTTGAGGGAAAAATTTGTAAGGAGATATCGCAGATGATTTTTAAAAATATTAAATCTAAATTACTAAAGGAATATATATATATTTTAAACAGAAATATGATATAATTGCAATGTTT
Organism: Salticus scenicus; assembly: GCA_963930645.1. Classification (NCBI taxonomy): domain Eukaryota; kingdom Metazoa; phylum Arthropoda; class Arachnida; order Araneae; family Salticidae; genus Salticus; species Salticus scenicus. The sequence goes on from OZ005650.1 coordinate 153,674,408, forward strand.
GTTTATAAAAATTAAAAAGGAATGTATATTTTATTATTAAAAAAATCTGGAGTGACTCCACTCGACTTTCCGAACATTGAGTAACTAACAGTTTTGTAGATAAAATAAAGAAAGAGGAGTTGCTAAACAAACAAAAAAGAGAAAACCATAACAGAGTGTTTGAGTATTTTTCTCCATATATCACACGAGGTTTTATTTAACGCGACTGAACTTTGAGCCCTTAGATCATAAGGATAAAGAATTTTTCGTTGTGTCCCTGTAAAAATCTATAAATGCTAGATTCACCAAAATGCTTATAGTTAGTGCAACAGTGATTTATAATATTCATACAAATTTTCAGCTCAAATGAATAAGGCGTTTAGATGCTATCGCTGGTCTCATAGGCCATAAAGATTAAGAATTTTTCTTTGTGTCCCTGTAAAAAAACTGTAAGTGCTAGATTCACCAAAATCTATACAGTTGGTTCAAATGTGACCTATAACATGTGTACAAATTCTTTGCTGAGATTAATAAGGCGTTTAGACGCTATCACACTTTTAAAAATTTGGCAAAGAAATTTTCTTTGTGTCCCTGTAAAAAAAACTATAAGTGCTAGATTCTCCAAAATCTATACAGATTGAGTATCTGTGACCTATAATATGTGTATAAAGTTTTTGCTCAATTGAATAAGGCGTTTAGATGCTATCGCACTTTTAAGATTCTGGTCCTTTGGCCATAATGATAAAGAATTTTTCTTTGTGCCCCTGTAAAAAAACTATAAGTGCTAGATTCACCAAAATCTATAGGGTTCGTACTATGGTGACTTACAATATACGTACCAACTTTCAGCTTATTCGAACAAAGCGTTTAGACGCTAGCGTGTTCACTCACAGACATACACACATACATACCCACAGACATACACACATACATACACACATACATACACACATACATACACACACACATACATACATCATCGTAAAAATAGTGAAAACGGACTCGTTGGACCTCGAAACGTATAAAAACATCAAAATCTCGAATTCGGATTTTTGACATGATTACAATACTTTCCTCACTATAGTGTTCGGAAAGTAAAAAGGGCTTTGTAATGCTTTACAAATTTGAGAATTTCATATATAACTATTTCAAAAGTAAAGACTTAATTAAATCAAAAATAAGATTTATGCTATGTAATTACATGAGTTAAAAGCAAATTACATGTTACTGCCAATTCTATTCAAAGAAAATATATTTAAACCTCCTGTTAAAAAATTAAAACTGTAAGCTTAAAACAAAGAGAACAATTTCTAAATAATGACTTTATTTAAAATAAATTTATTTAACTTTATTTTTATTTTATAAAATATTGTTAAAATATTGAATGTTTAATTTAAATTACAAGAGCAATATTTTTAATCCTTTACATACATTATATTGTTTTGTGGTATCTTATATCTCCTTTTAAACCACTGCATCGATTTGAATGAAACTTTACACAGTTAACGTTTATGACCAGGGTTGAAGAACTGTGGTCTTTTCAAATTTCCAGCGCATGTGCAGTGGTAGGGGGTGAGGAAAAACCTTCTTGAAAAATATTTTTTGTATGATATCTACCGTAATTTTGCAGCTAGAATCATTAAACTTGTTATGTAGGTTACTTCTAATGTGTATTTTTTTTCTGAATTTGAGGTTTATAAAAATTCGAAATTAAAAAACGGTGAAATGATTAAAAATGTTTAAAAATTACACTTTTATCAAAATTCCATGCATGAAATGTAAGCATTTTTCTGTGAATACGTCAAAATAATGCAAAGCCTTAGTGTAGTTAAAATCAAAATAATTTTTATAACATGTTAGGATGATCTCATTAAAAAAAAAAAAAAAAAAAAAAAAAAAAAACTTGCAACTAGCTATTCTACCCGCTCTTCATAAGGAGAAAAATAAAATATAAAAATTCGATGTAAAGCCATTTAATTTCACCTGTTAACCAGCGATAGTTTATTTGAAGTTCTGAAGACGAAACTTTTTTCAAATAGGTTGAAAAATTCAATTGGAAACCACTGTAATTTCCTACGTGTGCAAAACGGGTAGGAATGCTAGACACTCGTTTTATTCTCTTAAGTTCTAAATTTCTGGAGTATCTCATAATTTACATTAAATAGGGTGTAGTGGTAAATAAGGTGTTTTCTAAATTCCAAGCTTCTATAGGAAACCGTAACGATTTTTCCCATGAAGAGCGAGTAAAAACAACTGATCTTTTTACAGCCTTAAGGGTTAAATTTCGGAAGATTTTGATCTTTTACTTTAATTATGGCCTAAGAAGGGACAATTTATTAAATTTAAAGCTCTTTTTGGAAGTCACTGCTATTTTACACTTCCGAAGAACGACTAGAACTGTTAGACTTGCCCTTTCACCCTCTTTAAGCAATAAATTTCGGAAGCTTCTCTTCTTTAAACATAATTATGGCGTAAGAAGAGACAATTTGCTAATTTTATAACTTATATACTTGCTAAACCCCTTCAGAGTTATGGTGAAAAGATTAAAAAATTTCGACTTCCGTTTTTAGCCTATCGACACTTAAATTTCGTTAAATCCAATTCATGACGTCCAAAAGCATGATTTTAGCTTCAGCGACTTAGACCCGACTTTGATAGATGAATAAATGAACAGTGGTATTTTGTGTTTATATGAGATTGATTTACCACATTACAGATATTTAATTTATCTGCATAACAAATATAAGTTTTATCTTAAAGCAACAATTTTATTTATTTATTTATTTATTTTTTATTTTTTAAGAGTGCGTTTATTCGAGGATTATGCTTTACAAATAATTTATTTCAAAAATAATTCTTTTGTAATAAACAGTAACTATCCATATTTTAAGGCTATTAAATAAACATAGGAATAAAAAAAAATTGACTTATTATTATAAAAAGGATTCATTTAAATATATTTTAAATATATTGAGCAGCGAAGCGTGCAAAAACAGATGGCAATCTTAATAAAACTTAATGTTGTTTCAATAGAAATATATATATATATATATATATATATATATATATATATATATATAATAAGATAAAATTTATATATAGGAGGGAGTAAATCTTGAATTATTAAATAAATAGAAATAGAACAAAGTTTTTATAAACCAATGCGCATATGCAGCAAAAGGAAATATAAAACTATAATAAATAAGCAAAATAATTAAAGCCAGATGGAAATTTAATCCCAAAACACCTTCATCAGTGAAGCTCCCCCATGTAGGGCAAGGAACATGAGAAGTTTCTGACGAAACGCTGGTAATTTAACCAAAAAACACGTTTCTAGCCCCCCAACGTCTCACAGATGGAAGCAAGACCATACAGCAAACGAATTTTAATTAATACAAAGCATAAAAAGCAACTAAATTCAGAAATCAAGCACAAAATATAATACATCAATATAAAATACAAGAATATAAATAATACAAGAATATATAAATACATACATGGACAAACTGGAACAGTCATCAAAATATGGAAAATTGAAAACCACCCCCAATTATAAACTTAGAACCCGTTTCAGCTAGTAGGGCCACTTAAGCAGCACTTAAATGTCGCCCAAAATGGAACAACAAACCTTAAGTGGGATTGTCACTAAGAATACTGAAATGCTTATTGATTAAAATAACAGGATAGCGGTTAACAGTTAGTATGTTTTTGTATTGTTTTTTGCATATATATTCTTGTATTATTTATATTCTTGTATTTATATTGATGTATTATATTTTGTGCTTGATTTCTGAATTTAATTGCTTTTTATGCTTTGTATTAATTAAAATTCGTTTGCTGTATGTTCTTGCTTCCATCTGTGAGAAGTTGGGGGCTAGAAACGTGTTTTTTGGTTAAATTACCAGCGTATCATCAGAATCTTCTTATATTCCTTTCCCTACATGGGGGAGCTCCCCTGATGATGGCCCTCATGTGTTTTGGGATTAAATTTTCATCTGGCTTTAATTATTTTGCTTATTTACATATTTATACATTTTTTCCTTTATAATTACATTTTATACTTTGAATAAACATACAAACAAAAAGAAACATTGGATTTGGACATTTTGTTTGAAAAAAAAAAAAAAATCACTCTTCAAGCTCAAACGTAAGTTGTATTCTCGTATAAATTCATAATAAATTATACAACTAATCTTGAATAATCCAAGCTTTAGTGGATATTCTAATAAATTTAGAGATTTATTTTTTTTTTTTCCTTTTTTGGTTCAGTACCTATATAATCTTCTTATTTACTGAATTTTTTTGTATAAATATATTTCTGTTAGTTAACATTAAAGATAAATAACAATTCTAAAAATTGTTTTAGCTACACAGTTTTACGTGATAATCATCTGTCTCATTAACATTAAATTGCTTACTATAAAACAAATTTGAGATAAATGGTAAACAGTGTTCTTTAGAACGAAAAATGTCCTACCCAAGTCAAATTTTATTCTTGTACCAGCAACAAAAATAGGCTAGTTATTGCTATGCATTGCTTTGTCTGATAGGTTTCCATGCTATTATACGCTTTATAATGCTAGCCAGCATCAAATGCTTTATAACTAACTAATTTATACAGCAATAGCATGACAAGCTATGCACAAGCATTTTAAGCTTATTTGTCGTTTAAGATTTCAGAAAGCATGGAAAGCTATCTACCTTAAAAAGCTATTATATGTTTTTTTATGCTTGACTGCGAAATATGCTATGTAGCCAGCTTAAGTAGAAATAACATGGCATGCTATATGCCAGTAAGAAGTGAGAAAATAGCAACAAAAAAAAAACATCTGTTGGTTGTGAATTACTGCTAGAATATCAGAAAGTGCAAGCAAATAGTAGTCTTGAATGCTGCTAGGCCAGCAACATACTATTAAAGCAATACAAGCTGGTTTATGCACGCTGGAAAAACAATAAAGTGGTCCAATACACACCGGGACTTTCTGGTAATTTTGGCGGAACAAGAAAATACTTGTGGTATTTTATGCTATTTTATTTGCTGGGATACAGCATTTAATGATAGACTGGCAAACAAATACCACAGCAAGAATTTTGACTTGGGTAGTCAGAAATCCATTTAGAGACTTTCAACTTCACGAAATTATGCTATACTACTGAGCTGTCGCAGTTAATAAGAAAAAGACATATTTAGTCCATGGTTGATTTTATTCTCGCATTTTGCACTTTAACAGACTTGAATAAAATACTGAGAAAATATAACCCAAGAAAAAGCCAAACATTCAAACTGCTATTTGATGGTTTTTATTCTTGGGTTGTAATTGACTTTGTTCAAGTCTGTTAAAATACAGACTGTGAGCAGGATATCGATCTTTAGCGAAATATGTCAATAATAGTTTTTAAGACAAACTCAGCAGTAGAGAATTGGCGTACTCATAAAACCATAGGCTCCGAGTTCAATTCCAGGTTAGAACATTTCTAAATAAAAACAGTTAATTTTCGCTCTAAAAGTTATTAATTTTTAACTTTCGAATAAAAATTTTTAATATATTTTCCATTTATTTAAAAATTTGTTTTAAATATGATTTGTCTAAAGTATCTATTTAAAAATGAGATGAAATTTCTTATTTTAAGAATGATTAGTCTTGAATAGCTAACTGAGCAAAAGCATTATTATAGAGCAAACAATATCCAGATGTCAGGTTATAAATATTTTCTTCGTAATTAAGTCCAAGTTAGGTAATCTATAGAAAAGAAATCTGTATAAATATTAATGCATTTACTTCTTATTCTTTCAGTGTCTACCATATAGTTTTCGATCATATTCTATTAAATAATTTTCCTATTACTTTTAGCCGATATCGTTTTTGTTCTAGTGATTTTTTCCTGTCGTACTTTACGACTCATGTCTCAATATCTGCTGTTATGAGAGAAATTAAAGAATTTATATTAAATAGCACAATTTTCAGAGAATGAGTACTATTTCAAACAGAATTTATTCAAGCAACAAAAATATAATAATAATAATAATACGAAATTAAAACTATTGTTAAGTTAATGATGTGTTTTTTTAATTTAAATATGTATTTGTCAGTGCTACTAACATTATTTTTAAAATGTCTTATAGACTAGAATCTCTGCATTATAGTAGTATATTTGCAATGAACGTACGTATACATTGTAATTTTCTTATTTCGTTGTTTTGCAAATGTTTGTGCTGATTTATTCCTTTCATACATGCCTGTGACTTGTTGTATATATTGTAATTTTATATTATAATTAATTAATTATTAATTAAATACTATTATTATGTGTTTATTTATTATTATTATTATTTTATTATTTTTTTTTTATTTATTTATTATTTTTTTTTTTTCATTGAAATATGTTGTATGTTCTGTAAAATTATATATTTCGAAGAAAATAGTTTTTAAATTAAATAATTATTATATATCACGTGAATTTGAAATAAACACACGGATGTTTGTTTATTCACGTATATCCTCATTTAAAATTTTATGGAATTATTTAAAGAATAAAAGTTTTCAATCCCATCTGAAAAAACTTTTGTCAACTGCATGAAATTATTTAACGGAGACATTTTTATTTCTGTGTTTTTAACAATATATGGTATTTTCTTTGTAACATTCTGTGCATTTTTTTTCTTTTAAGATCTAGTAAAAGTTAAAGAAAAAAGAAAAAAAGAAAAAAGAAAAAGAAAAAAAGAAAAAATATATATATTTAAAATCAGAAGTATAAAATCTAAATTTTAACTTTATTGTAATTTATTAAGAATTGACCTTTTACCAAGTAAAACACTTAAAATAAAATAAATTGTATAAAAGGAATTACTTCTTCATTCATGAGAATTAACGTAGATTAATATATATATGTCTACACACATATATATACATTAGGTTGTTGTTTAAATAAGGAGAACGTCTTTTTTTTTTTTTTTTTTTTTTTTTTTTTTTTTAATCTTATACCCCTCTGATTTTCTTCTATTTGACTAAAACAATTTTAGTGAAATATCAGCTCTCTGAGATAATGTTACCACGCGCCGAATTGACGGGAAAATCCAAAGAACTATGTTAGGATTTCTCCGTCAAATATACACTGCACATCATGTGCAATATACACGGCCCGTGTTAACATTATCACTGAGAACTGATATTTTGCTAAAAGTGTTTAGGGTCAAACAGGAAAAAAAAAATTAAAGTGTATGCGTATCAGATTTCAAAAAATAAAAAGAAAAGAAAAACTGAATTCCCTTCTTATTTAAGGAACACTCTAATATACATATATGTAAAAATATACTGAAAATATTTTAATTGCATGTAATTGCATTTATATTATATTGCTATTTAATTACATAAAACACATTATTTCATATGATTCTTGCTTTTTCTTTAAAAAAAAAAAAAAAAAAAACTTTTAACTATTCCAATCGAAATTTTATTTAAAAATAAGTCAGACTTTCTCTCGAAAAATATAGGAAAACCGCATTTAAGAAAATAATGTTGAGGTTTTTGGATTTATTTATTTTATTTATTTATTTTTTCATATATAGTTCCTTTTTTCATAAAATAAAATATCCTGTAAATATAACTCAAGAAAATATTTTATATTTTTAGCTCTGAAATAAATCTTAGCAGTACTTTTACTTCGAAAGAAATGCTTTACAGCACAGAAAAAAAGGTAATTTTTTTTTTGGAAACATTATCAGTGCTTTCTACTCTCTTTAGTGAATTATATCTGATTCATCTAATGGAATCTCTTTGAAATTTTTGAAGTAAAACATATATTTTAAGTTTTATGAGAAAAATAATTCTATAACAAATACATAAAATAACTAATATATTATTTTTACCTTTAAACTAGAGTATCTTATTCTATTAACTAAAGTTAATAACAAAATTTGATTTGTTATTAATTTTTATATCTTATTTTAATTTTTTTTTCATTCCTTTCTAATTTCTTAGATGAAAAACATTATGTTCTTTGAAAGAGAAAAAACCTGCAATATTTGAACCGATAAATCGTAAAATGATAACACTGTATTTACCTATAAATAGTACTAACAATGCAAATTATTAGGAATCAAAATCGCTGTTTGTAACTTAACTATAATTGAACAATAACAGTAAAAAGAATATGGGATGTTAAACCAAAACGCGCATGAAAATTTTTTAATATGTATCTGAAAACTAATATAATATATTAAATATTATATAAAATTAATTTCATTATTTCTTGTTTTTTAATATGTTTTATATAATTCAATCGATTTTTTTTAAAGATGCGTAAATTATTTTAAATTTATAAAATATTTTTTAAGCTTCCAATTGACTGGAATTTGCACTACCACTTAGTGGTCCTATGCAGTTTCAAAAAATTGAGACACATTAAATTGAATATTTAAACAATAAGAAATAAAACATTTAGTACTATTCTAATTAAATACTTACCATCACAATGAGAATTTATGTCAACCACAAATCTAATTTTTTAAAACTGTTTCATTATATTACAGTACCAGCTACAAAGAGTAGTAACAAATCATTTGATTTTGAGAAATAACTAAAAAATATCCATCCACTATCTTGAAGCCTCACCATTGGCTGAGATGCTATGCATAGCTGCCAATATTTTAACTTATTCCGGAGTATTTTTAAGCCCCGGATTAATTTTTAATCAGTTCTTATCACTTTTTTATGAGTATTTTTACTTCCATTACTTTACTACCGCAAGGTCCTGTTTATTCGAGTGAGCTTTTTTAAAAATTTGCGTTAAAATGATGTTTACAGACTCCCCACATTAAATAAGCCGCTCTGTTTTACAAAAACATAAGTACTTATTCTTTAACCACATTTCTTGCGACCATGGAAGCCTCTGCGCAAGTGCGGATTGAGAGTCCAGTGTTAAAATAGGGGTGACTAAGAGAAAACAAGCGATAAGGGAACACCCAATAACTTTGGGACAAATATTGTTGTTTGCCAAATAACTATCTCTCAGCCAATTTTGCATCTCTCCAAACTTTTGGACTCGGCCTCACTGCTAGTCGTAGGAAACGTGGCCACACTATATAATGGTTCAAAAAAAAAAAAAAAAAAACTTTGAAGAAAACTACCTGCAGGCATATCGGACTTTCTGAATTAAACTTAAAGAGTATAAAAACTTAAAAAAAAAAAAAAAAAAAAAATCCTGAATGAAACATGTTGTTTATTATTATTATTATTTATTTTATTTTATTTTTTTAAATACTTGTGAAAATTATTGAAATACCTGCAAAATATTATTTTTTAAACATTTCTTTTCCTATTTTTTTTTCCTTTTGCATGGGTTCAGATATTATTGTATATCGCAGACCGACTCAACCCAAAGCACCCCATATTTTTTTATCGATTGTACCAGGGCCATCTAGTACGAACCATCTTTCAAATAAAATTCTTGAAAGAAATGACTTTTTCCTATCAGCTGGAGTAAAAAAAAAAAAAAAAAAAAAAAGTATTGCGGTAAAACAAACAAACAAACAAACAAAAAAAAAAACGGAATTCTGCAGCACTGACTGACTCTTTAGTCAAACAAGCATTGCAGGAAGAGAAAATGAAGGTGAAACTGAATAAAGGAAATCTACTACAAAAATGAAGGAAGTATTTCAAAAAATATCTTTTTACCAAAACTGCGTCAGAAAAGCCAAACGACAAACGCAGATGCAAGAAAATTGTAGTAAGCAAACATGAGAGGGATCAGAACTTTCCTACCTTAAATCAGTTCAAAGAAATAAGGAGGGAGAACAAAGGACTCAATGTACCCATTTGCAAACGATGTGCTTATGAATCATGTGTTACTACTGACAAAACGATATTTTATGTATGTCTTCATTGAGAAGTATATCATAAAGGTAATTAATTATAGTTATAACTTAAAACTGATTTTATTTAAAAATTTAATCTGTCTTTCTCACTCATAATTTTGCAATTTTAAAATTTTATGGCTTCGTTAAGGAACGTTATATGAACGATTTTCTTTTGGTTAGATTTTGTTTTCGTTCGCAAGATATAAAAATTAAGATCTGCTACATATTTTGAACCTTTATTTAACTTTCACACTATCAGGGCACTAAAAAGGTTAAGTAGGCTAACTTATCCAGATATAAGAACATAGATTGATCCAAGAAACTTGGTGTCAGATTGAGCTTCTAAATTAATACAAACAGTTAATATTTTCAAATTATATCATGGCGGCTTCTTTTTGAAAGTACACTGATAATGCTAACGTAAAAACTAATTTAAATTGATGTGTTGTAATTTGAAAAAAAAAAAAAAAAAAAAAAATGTTGCGACAGGAAATTGGTTAACAAATAGTCATCTACCCTAATAGCTGATATAACAAAAGTAACTATTATTTAGTTTCTGGTGCCCGTCCGTACACTAATAAACGTAAATTAATTTAGAATAGATTGAAATTGATATTTTTTTCAAGTTTATTATAACATATTCCTTATTGAAAATAACATAATGTGTACGAGTGTTTTATATACAGGAACGCCAAAATAAATTTTCGCATATTAAGTTCAATCAGACGTACTTATGTAAGGCATATTTTGTAATCTTGAATAGCACAAAAGAAAATGAATGCATGACATTAATCAGTTATAAAAACATAAATTATATGGAATATATTATGTTTATCATTAAAGTTTACAGGGCTACACATAACTATTCAGATTCAATAGGGAATATTAGTTGGGAATTACTAAAAAATTTTTTTCAGTTGTGTTATACTTTTTTAACACTTTCAAGTAGTGTTTAAAAATTAATATGACATCGGTTTGTCTATATGTGTGTCAAACTCTGTGTCTACATGCGCTTTTACTTGTGTTGTTATCCATAAAGTATCTTGAATTTCGTAAATATTATTGAAGTTCATTATCACGTGCTCTTTATTGAAAAGGGCATAAATAGCTAAAGTGACATTCGTACTGGAAATCACGAAAGATTTCAGATGAACTTGCATTATAGATTTTAACAATAGTATTTCATTTTCTCATATATCCAATATTATTAGTAAACCTATGTTCCAAGAATACTTATCTCTGAGATAATACTTTTGAGGAAAAACTAATATAAAGCTAAATTTAAACCTAATTTTTTTTTTTTTTTTTTTTTTTTTTTTTTTTTGTAAACGTAGCGACATTAATACATTTAAAATTAATATAAATGTAGAATATTATTAGTAAACCTATGTTAACAATGTATTTCGCTAAGACTTAATACTTTCGTAGAAAAAACTATTATAAAATTAAATTTAACTCTAAATTGATTTTTTTTTTGAATTTGTAACGATATTAATGCATTTAAAATTAATATAATGTTAATTGTAATTAATTTAAGCTTTATCTCTTTTATCCAACAAATAATAAAATATCAATTAATTTGCAGATAAGAGTAACTTGCTTAATTTCTTTTATTTTAACTTGTGTGATAAAATAGAATTTGTCTTGCAAATAAACGATGAATATTTCCTCAAATAAGCTAATAAATCGGCAAAACAGTTAAACGTTACTTAAGAATATAGAAAAGTCAAACGTAGTTTATAAACGACTGTACTCTGGCCTTCTCGTATCATTTAGAATTCTATTTGTGCAACAAAGGAAATCGGGTCATATTGATGTACATTTAAATTACATTCATTAAAATATTTCCTCAAAATATTACAATAAGGTAAGTGACCCAAAAAGTGGCCATAGTTAAGTTTTGAGAATTTTTTTATAATTTTCTGCTTGGGTTTACGTGGCTGGACTTTTTTTCGTACCATGTTACACTTATCTCTTACTCGTATCAAGTATAATTTTCTTTGTAAAATGTAATTTAGATATTTTTATAATACGATTTAAAAATTGTTGATTGTGGGCCCCCTTTGGCGCATAGTTGTTCGAAAGGTGACCCATACTTTAAAAACATCTTTAAAATGTGCTTATAAGAGGCTCTTTTGTTATGTTTCGGGGTTTACTTATTATTAATCTTATCTTAATTTCAACCACCTTTTGTGTAAAGTAGTTCAGAATTTTTATTCCTTGATTCATTGACATCTTTCGGAAGATCTCTGGTATTCTCAATAGTGAAGAAATTGTTGAAGAATAAACGATAATAAGATTTTTTTAGACATTTAAGCAGAAAGTTTAAGGGTTACCCTTATTACATTACTTTCCGTTGTCATTTGCTGAGTTAGACCAAGTGTTCTAAGGTTGCCTGATATCTGGACCCCCTTGAGAACATGCAAATGGTTGCAATTTGCACGGAATTAAGATTTTTATCTGATAAATTTATTAATAACAAAAGAGAAAGGAGTAAGCTTTTAGAAAACATATCATAACTCAAAGTTCTAATAATTTAAACATATGTAAATTAAATTATCTTCTTAACTGGAAATTAGAACGATAACCCTTCTAGAGTGAAATGCATAGAATGACTGTCGATCAAGATAATCTATTTAAATTCAGACACATATCCTGGAGATACATAATTTACAATGCAGTAGCACTATTTTGTGATTCAAAATAAAATTTAACCTATTTTAGGGTGGTGGGCTGCTTTAGGAACACTGCCACTTTTGTTTCACCTACCTTATATAAATGCATAATTGAATTAATTGCATTATTCTAATACAAAATTTCATAATAGCGAATATACACCTGACCTAATGTTCTGAATTCAGATCCTATACATGGAATATTAAAATAGAAATATATCTGTATATAGCAATATATACACATACTATGATAACCTTTTCAAACATTACACGAAATGAAATGATAAATAACGCATGAAGAAGTGGGAAATTCATTTTATATACACTATGTTTATATATGTATATATATACATACATATATATATATATATATATATATAGAGAGAGAGAGAGAGAGATAATATCATCATTATCATCATCCGTCTCAGCCTCTATTTATACACTGCAGGATGAAAGCATCTCTGGGGGCGATTCCAATGTACCCTGTTTTCTGCAATTCTTGTACATTGTGCTCTTCCAAACATCACAATTCTATCTCTTCAACTACATAATGATTTATTTCTTTGTCTTTCCTTATTCCTTTGTATTAAAAATAGAAATTTGGTAGTCCATCTATCATCATTTCTTCAGGCAAAGTGTCCAGTCCTGCCTCCATTTTAACTTCTTAACTCTAGAAATAACATGAGTAACTTTGATTTGCTCTCTAATCCAATTGTTTCGCTTTCTATCTCTTCGAGTTAATCTTAACATGTATCTCTCCATACTTCTCTGAGTTTTTTTAAATTTTTGTATAGTTTTACACATGAATGTCCAAGTTTCTGAATCATAAGTTAAAACAGGCAAAATGCACAGGTCGAAAACATTTCGTTTCAAACAAATTGAGAGGTCGTTATTAAATATATCGTTATTTCAACCATGCACGTTTAACATGATTGTTAATTTTTTCCATATTATTCCCGTTCACCGTAATGACTTGATATATACATGCACCATTTTCGTATATATCACAGAAAGAAATAAAAGATAAGCAGTATTAGAGGAAGAAAAACTTGATCCAATATTATGATATCATTAAAATAAAACTCCCTTTATGAAACTAAAAAAAAAGAAAAAAAAAAAAAAAAAACACCGAAAGTAATACAATAATCCATAATCTTCAGGGGTATTAGTTAAATTACTCTACATTTAATACTAACTAATTTGAGCATAAAATTTAAACTACCACTTTCTCTCTTCTTATATATATATATATATATATATATAGAGAGAGAGAGAGAGAGATAGATAGATAGATAGATAGATAAATAGATAGATAGATATGTATGTGTGTGTGTGTGTGAGTATATATGTATAAAATGTTCTATCATAACTATGCGAAAAAAACAGAAATCACATTATGGTAAAAAAAAAAAAAAAAAAAAAAAAAATCATGAAGTAACTGTGACCCCCCCCCCCCGTTCCAGGAAAAGAAAAAAAAATGGCATACTATCATGCGGGTACTTTTCAGTGACAGGATGAAAGAAATTAACATTGTTTCTTTAATAGGGAAGGATTTTCGTAAAATCTCACCAGCACTTCTTGACAATGTTATCAAACAAATAAAAAGAATGCACTATACATTAAAAAAATGATTTTCGAAACTCGGAAATTTGCATAATTGGAATTAAGATAAATATACAATACAAAGCACAAACATATGATGCATATAAGCAACGTTAAACTGTTGTAAGGGTAATTTTGATAATTTAAATAATTTAATAAAGACTATAATTGAAGTAAATAATAAACAGACTAAATTTTTCAATAACAAATCAAATTTAACATAATTATATTACATAAGAAATTTATAAAAACTTCACTAAATAACCGTTTTTATTTTTTCTTTTTAATAACTAGCATTTCTAAGATAAACAATAAATTTACGGAAAATTTAGTAATATTAGAATATATCCAATAATTGAATTCACATAAATTATTAATTGATAGATAAAAAAGAAAAAATAAATAAAAATGATATAGACTAAGATCATGTGAAATCTATTGTGAAATCTAATTTATGGTAGAATCATCAAAGATATGTATAAAAAAAGAATGTATATTCCTCACTTTAATGACAATACAAAGCACTAGACGACACATGTAGCCATTATTTTTTTTTTCAGAAATAATTTTAGAGAGTATTCTTGCTGTTTTTGTTTTTTTTTCCGTATTTTTTGCGATCTCTAAATGTGTTATAAATAATTCCTATAATATTTCAATGATTTCCTACTCTTCTTTAAAAATATATATATGTATATATATATATATATTTCCTTACAAAATCCTTAAAACGCAAACATGCACTTACACTTTTTTCAGGTCAAAATACTTTCTCCAAACTCTATGTACCAATGATACACTAAAAAAATACCTCACAAAATTCTCATTTATTAATATTGTAAAGTCTCCGTTCCAACTTCAGCTAGATTCATTATACTTATTTTTAGTGTAGAAGACAATTAAGATACTTGTATTAAAGAGAGAGTCAATTTTATTTTACTTAAACTGGAGAGGGCTTAAAGTTAAGAAGGAACTCAATGATAACATAAACTAAATAATTTAAAACTATCATAAAGAAATATAGTTCACACCACTTGAAGCCTACTAATATTAACAGACTACTTGATTGGGACTTTTAGAATGACGAGGAACACTTTAGAACATCCGAAATAGCATTCCGAAGTATTAACTACCAACGGCACCTTCACCGAATCCAAAATCAATACGCAATGGCTTCTACTTACAACGGTTGTCAACACTTGTCACATGACCAGCGAAACAATACCAACGACAGAACCATCGATCTCTTTAAAGTTCTCAAAAATAGACTATACGATTCACTTCATTTTACCAAGCAACTTCTTTAAAGGCTATCAGCATTCAAATCTTAAACACCTTTCACAATCTACGTAGATCCTGTTTTCAATTTATCCAACTATTTATCCAATAACTAGACACTCCATGCTAACCCAAATTCACCTCTGCTCGACACCTTCAACTATCAATATCACTCACAACATCGCCGAACTATGCTGAATCCAGCTAGAAACTTTCCCAATCTTAACCAACATTCTATCCCAACTCGACGATGTCACTTTACGCAACTTTCAATACAGATATCCCTCGATGACCTTTACTTACATAACTCGACACCAATCCTACCTCACAATATGATGAGGTGATATGCATAATTTCTATCACATATATCTTTAAATAATTCCTCAAATACATTTTTTTATCTGTCCATAATGTGGTAGATAAAGGTTTAATAACAAGAATTAATTATTTCGATTTCCTCAACCTAGGTAACTTTTACAGTGTCGTATCCTTTTCTAACTGGTCAAAATGAAAGTAAAAGACATTATATTAAAGTAAATTCTCTAAAACATAATTTTAATTATATTGTGTAATATTTATTTTTATATTTAAACCAATATTTAATAATATTATTAAAGAATGCTGAAATTTTAGATATTAGTACTTTTTTTTTTTTTTTTTAATCTCTAATAAATTTAGATAAGTGATATTAATTCATATTAGAATATTTTAAAATTATTTAAACTTAATCTTTACTATTCTAATCTATAAAAGAAATAGTTCCTTGTATTCTTATTCACAATTCATTAAATATTTATAATTAATTAGTATATAACACATAACTGTTTTATTACTGCGCATTTCAAAAGGATAGGTTTAATGTACTACATTAATATATGAATACTACTTCATCATATACTGTAAATTTTGTAAAATTTTAGTTTGAACTTATTTACGCATTTTTCTAGTAATATTGTCTTTTAAGAAATTCTAAGAAACAGACAAAGAAATCGAAAACAGAATCATCTTGCACAATAAAATTTTTAAATGTGTTGTGTGTGTGTCCATTTATGTAGGCGGTTGAGGCTTATTGGCTGCACGTAGCTTTTAATATGGGAGATTTTTTTTTCCCTGGGGGACCTTTTTAAATAATAAAATTTTACTTTCGTCGTACATTGTGTACAGACGATGAAGGACATTTTTTAAATATTTACTTGGATGTACATAAAGTTTGGAGAAAATCACAGAAAACCCCAAACGACTAATTAAAATATATTCAGTAAAATGTTATTTTGTTAAATATTAAAAGTAGCTACGGAATATTAAAAATATTAAATGAGGTATCAAACTATTGAATATTCTAAATAATTTATCTTTTTTTTAATTAAATTATTGAAAACTGTTATATTATATTTTATCTGATTAAAAAAAAGCATATTATCAACTTTGAAATAGCTGTATTAATAATAAATGTACTTTTCTTTTAAAATAACTCATTAACCTTTTCTCTAGTAAATGGAAAATTATATGTTTTTATGAGATATGCAAAACGTTAAAAAATAGCTAAAATTATATATATATAGAGAGAGAGGGAAAAAGAGAGAAGTATTTGCGCATAATCATTAAGTCTGTTTAACTCTTTATTTACTACATTATGAAATTAACAGAAAGTATTAAAATACATCTTTTACTTATATGAAATGAATGTTTATAGTTGCAAGCAATACAAATTTTATAAAAAAAAAATCACTTTAAAACACGTATAAAACTATACGTTTAATTAAAATCATCTATATTACATCTTGTCAAGGCGTTTTTTTTTTTTTTTTTTCACTTGAAAAAAAATTCTATGGATTCTCACTTATAATTCTGTATAATGCTTTTATTTGAAAAGTAAATTTCTATCTGTCTATAAAATTATATAACTATCTAACTATCTGTCTATCTATCTATGGATAGATAGATAGATAGATGGATAAATATATATCAGCAAGAACGTAAAATCATTCGTTTAGCACAAATTATTAACATATTCCAATTGTACAAAAACGTTGCTTTGGGTAACTTTCAAAGAACTATGCTTACGAGGTCACCTAACGGACAAACAGCAAGACTGAAACACATAGATATAGACAAATTAAATTCATAAATACTCTTAAACATTCTCGAAAAGTGTTAAAGCCGCTTAACACCAATGTAAATGCCAGTCCAGCAATTTCCAATTGTAACCCTTAATGTATCGGGAAATTTAGCTAATCCTTCAAATTATTAACACTAAGCATATCACACTCAAAAGAAAAAGAAATTCTTTAGCATGTATATAATAACATTTCATTTCATTTTGATTTGTGCATCATAAAGTTACTTAAGTATAATTTATAAAAAATACCTCTCATAAAATGCAATGCACATTGTTGTGGGTATCTCTATATGCAAACCAGATTGCTATTTATAACATTTTAAATACATAAAGTACTTTAATAGTTTTTAATATACAATAGAATTATGTACGAATGCCAGCGATAGATAAACTAAAAGACAGACAGGCGTGCAGTCAGATGAAAAAAAGCCAGACAAATAGACTAATTTAAACTATAATTACTCTCAATATTTGTTAGATAGTGTTAAAAACAATTTATGCAAACAAAAATGCAACATCATCAATTTCCAATTACACTGCTCTGGAAAAAAATCAATATCTGATAACATTTTTGATGATTCGTATGTAAAATGACCTCCTGAATCTGAATGTGACACCCATTTTGCCCAGTCACTCACCGTTCTCTAGATACACCACCCCTCGCTCATTGTCTTTCCCTGATCGATAATTTTATGACCATGAATTTGATTTAAAGGATGGAAAAGAATTAATTTAACACCTAAAAAAAAAAAAAAAAAAAAAAAAAACATTAATGACAGATTGAAAAAAATATAAGATATGTACTGCATAATTTCGGTGGCAAATTACTTCTTAAATTTTTCCCTTGTCGCAATTGTCTATGTTTTGGAATTTTCCAACTCTGTATCCCCTCAGAAGATATTTAACAATTCAAATAATCCTCCTCCCCCCCCCCCCTTAAAATCAAATTTACAGACATAAAATCATCGAAAAATGATAAAAATAGGAAGCCATTAATAAAAAATGGTGGGCAATAGGGCAAAATTTGAGTCATATTCGGATTAAGGAGGCCATTTTAATTAAAAATCTGCTGAAATGGTGTCGGTGGCAACTTTCATGCCGAACAGTGTTATCGTCTTTAATATATTTATGTAGCCCATAAACCTTAACCCATAAAACTTTATACGATATTCTATAAAAAGCATTTTTTTTGTGCATATGAATAAAAGATAGTAATTTCATTAAAAGTTTTGAAAAATAAAGGTTCTAAAACATTGTTTTTAGAAACAACTATCATTCAGCGCAAAGTTTTGAAATATTTTCGAGCGTCGTTGTATACATACGAGAGTAGGTATATAACCTTATTTTCAATAGGGAACATCCTAAAGTAAACTTGAATACCACATATCAGTTACATAAAAAAACATGAATGTTTACGGGAGTTAGTTCGCAAATGGACAGACAGACTAGTGGAAAGACGGACGGATGAACAGGCGGATAGACAGACTAACCGAAATCATAAACACTCTTCAACTTTCTTGAAAAGTGTTAAAAAAGATATATATATATATATACATATATATATATATATATATATATATATAATCATCTAAAATTAATGCTTCAAAAACTTCAAATTCAATGATAAATTAAATAAATACTTAAGAAATAATTCTAAAGAAATATGAAAATAAATACTACTTCCTCTCCATGAAAAACACAAAATCTGTCAATACCTTCCTCAAATCAGATTTACCGAAAATTCTAGGATATGAAATGTCAGAAAAAAAAAAGAATTATATCTCGATATCATCAATTTGTTTGTTTTCTTTGTTATTTATGAAACAGTTGCAAGAGACAGGAAAAATAAGTGATTTGCTTTTTATTTTTTATAGAATAAATAATGTCTTTTGTAGGTTTAGATTTCAGCATAACATAGTAAGATTTTTTGCCTTATATTATTTGATTATATGTGTGTGTGTACATTCGATATGAAGCATATTTTAAAAATCAATTTAGAAGGAATTATTTTTTAGACAGATGAAATATTTAATTTTCTGACATTGAAATGGAATAAAAAATACTAAATATTAATTTCTATATACTAATCTTTTGTTTATATAGCTATAAATTAGAGTTACTTTAATACATTAATGTCTGAATGTGATGCAACTAATTACATTTTTAAGGGTGTTTTAAATAAAAATAGTAATAATAACAGCAAATAATAATAATAATAATAATAATAATGATAAACTAAATCCATCGTGTGTTAAGCAAAGAGCAAATATGTAGATTTTTGAAAGACTTTTCTGTTTAACAAACGAAACAGGGTTCTTTTTTTTTTTTCTTTTTTCTTTTAATTGTTAAATTGCAAATTTCGAGATTACAAATAACTTAACATTAATTTTTATATACAAATATATTATAATTTATATATATATACACAGGTACGTTTCGAATAAGAATATATTCTTCAGTATGCTGCATTCTTATCACAAGCGATGCTAATAATTATTTTTTTTTTAATTAAATAAAATGTAATATTTCATTTCAATCACTGTCATTTAAAAATATCTGTTCATGTAAAGGCATGAAAATAAATTTAAAAAGGAGATTATTTCATTATTTTTAATTTATTATTCCAGTTGGAATTAAAAATGTAATATATTTGAAATAATTAAGTTTTATTTTGATTTAGAGTTTTAATTTAATTATAGTTCATAAAAATAAGTTTATTTTAAATATAAGTAATAAATAAGTTTAAATATAAGTAATAATTTATAATAAATATAATATAATCATAATTTTATTTTACTTATTGTTTCGTGATAACCGAGCAAGGGCTAGAAAACTTAGGTATCAATAATATATATTGCAAAACCAAAAATGATCAGTAGACAATGAGATATGGCTAACTGTAAAATGAAAGTTTTGCATTAGCTAATTAGCGTAATGCTATTGACATTTATTATTCATACGTGTTAAACATAATGGAATTCACATTTAATATTCATATAAGACTTAATGTTAGCATTAAGATTTATAATGTCACGCAAAAATATTCAGATATATTAAAGGCTGTAATTGTAAGTTTTTAGCATTGCATTTACGTTTTTATAAAAGGTTTTAAACACTTTATAGCAATGTTTAAGATTGATAATTATTTGATTTAATTATCTGTCTATCTTTTTGTTTGTCTATGTGTTCGTCTGTCTACTTGTAGCGTCCGTAATTATATTTTGAAATTTTTCAATATTATAATATTATATAAGTTCACTTTAGTATAATGCTATGAATGAAATTACTTTACATGTCTTTTTTGTCTTTTATCTGTCCGTTGTGTGATCACATGGACATAATACATCATTGTTCTCTGTACAACGAGAATGTACAGTTGGAAAGTGTTCATAAGATATAAGAAACACGTGATTTTTATTGCTTGTTTTTATATTTGAATTACTGTTTAAAACATGTACATACATGAAAATTGGATAAGTTGTTCATTCCAATATATATATATATATATATATATATATATAGAAAGAAAAACAAAAGTGAACACAGGAAAAAAAGAATCTTGTTTTTATTTGTGATTTGGAGGTGAATGCATCTTCTTTCTATCTGTAATGCATTCAAAGCCATTCTCTTATAATATAAAGAAATATTGATTATTTTTTTAATTTACTTATGTATCACAGTCAGCGAAAAGTGTACAGCTTGCTGTTCATCATTTATAAGTTTACAGAGAAATTTAAACTGTACAAGCATGCATTATTAAATTACAATTTTATTATAAAATTATCAAAGAACACATACATATAGAGTTGTCCAAGATTTGTCTCAAAAATGCATCTAAATGCTTACCTATGCATATCTATTTTTGTCCTCTTAAAACAAGAACAAAAATACCATATATTCACTTACTACAATCTATACAAAATATCATAATATATATTGTAGGTAAATATATGATAATTACCACATTGTAGGTATTGAAACCAATGACTTAATCCAAAATGTGATTTCGGGAAATAATAGAATTTGGACAATACTTTAAAATAAATGTATCATGTTACAATAGTTCTAATTACGTTTTTTTTTTTTTTTTTTTTTTTTTTTTTTTCTTTTAATTCAGATATCTAGTATATAGAATTTGAAAATTTTAATCTTACATATGTCAGAATGAATACAATTTTCAATTAAAATACTTTATTTTGTACTTTAAAATACAAATTTCCATTTTCGGTGAAATTTGTAAAAAAAAAAAAAAAATATTCCGTTCAAATATTGTTCCAAAATTCAGTAAGTATGATGGAGAGTAAGCTACAGACTTGACAATTTGAACATTTTAAAGTTTATTAGGATGACGTTTACAGATATTTTATTTTAAATACAATTTTAAACTACAGAAAGACATCACATAATGCATTTTAAATATAATCGTATACATACATAATGCAAAGTAAAAAATATAAGCCCCGAGTGACACAAATGATTATTTTTTTTTCTTTTCATAACCAACCAATCTTTACTTTAAAATATGTAATTCATTAAAGATTGAAAACGTGTATGTTGTAACACATTTAGCGTGTTTCCTTGTTTTTATCTGATTATTAATGAGTTGCAATATTGCGTATGTATAAGCGAGTAAACATATATGTGCATACACAGGCGTATAAAGTATAGCTAGGAGAGATCGCGTGGTAGGAGAGATTGCGCACATAGCTTATAGGCGGAAAAAAGTACAGTGGGCGAGCTGTGACATCAGGTGGTTGTACAATATCAGTAGCAGAGTGTTAACTTGAATTTACATGTTAGTTGCTTCAAGGGCATAAGATAAAACGCGGTTATTTTACTTCGTTTTTCAAAACAAATGCTTGAATTTTCATAAACCTTCCTAGGAATTTCTATAGAATGGTAGTAGCACAAAATACTTTTAATTTAAGCAATTTATCATAAGCTCCTATCCTAAAATAACGGTACGAGCACAACAATTCTCTCTAAAAGCGAATATTTATTGAATAAAACACTGCGCAATCTTTCCTACCAAAATAGGAGAGTGTATGTTTTAATATTTAGGAGAGAGTGCGCATGGGGACTGTCCACAGAATATGAAAGTGAACATTATTCAGGAGTCTCAAGGATCGACAAAAGCAACTTCTGATGGAATTTACCAATCTAATGCCAAAGCTAGACTATGGAAAAATCATCGCAAATTATTTAAATATTATTGTATATCATTTACCTTTTGCATTATTTTTCAAGTATGGCACTCAAGTTTTGTTCAGATGTCGGCTGCTTAGACAGAAGTGATACAAAAGAATGCAAGCATAAAATATCAGCTTACTCAAACTTCTTTTTTAAGGATTGTAATAGTCTAAATTTCAATAAAATAAATTAAATAAGAGTAAAGAATTTCAATGTTTGAACGAGAATATATCAAACCAAATGAAATTCAGGTTTTGTGTTTTGAACATTTTTGTACGGAATATTTTGAGGAAAAAAAAAAGAAAAAACTTTGATAAATTAAAAAGGGTGTGTGGATTTTGGGCTTAACAATGGGCGGGACTAGCCATATATCATTGTACATACTGTGTGCTACCCCTTTTTGATTCGTAAATGCATAGCAAAAAACAATATGTAACCCGTCTCGAACGTGTTAAGTTGTCGCAGATGGTTGCACATAGGTTGCACCATTTGCAAAATTAAATACAACGATTTTAAACAACGGAATATTCGGTCAGTGAACAATAAACTTTTCAAGCTGAAAAGGAAATGTTCTGATTTTAAGTTGAATGCGTTATCTAGTAACTTAATGTTATTTTGTAATCTTATCTTGTCTTTTTTTTTTCTGATTCTCTAATAGTTTTTCTTTAAACAAATTGTTGTAATTCTTTTCAAATTTATTTTATTTTCTGATTTTTAATTATTGATCTGAAATATCTACTCCTAGTACAAAAATATTTCTTTATAAAAACTTACAATAATATCATTTAAGCGCAATTATTGTTATTAACAATGTAATTGTATTTATAGTTTAGCGTAATCCGTCCTACCCATTCGCGCAGTCGCTCCTACCTTATAATGAGAGATTGCGCAAAATAGCTCTCTTGGCAGTTGCGGCTTTAAATTACAGAATAACAACAAAAAAATAATGGAAATGCATAGAAGAAAACCTCAGTTCAAAAATATGCACAAGCAGTTTAGCAAAAAATTAATATTATTAATATCTGGATTTTTTATAATGTTCTGTTGAATTATACGCAAATGCTTCCAGCTTTAATTTATGTAGATATATACATACATACATACATACACACACACATATATATATATATATATATACAGATACATATATATATATATATATATATATATATATATATATATATATATACAGAGAGAGAGAGAGAGAGAGAGAGAGAGAGAGAGAGAGAGATATGTTCAGTAAAAAAAAACCGCCATAAAAGTATCATTTTATACAAATGTACTATTATGGTGTATTTACCATATTAATTTCCTTTTGTTATTTCCTAACCTTCTAGTAATTTATAAGGTACATTGCTTATTGATTCCGAAATACCCAGGTTACCTACTTTAAACTAGGATTTTTGTGCTTTCAACACAATGGCTGTTTATGCGGCTGCTCTATTTTAAATTATTATTTCAGTATTGAAATTAATTATGCAAAAAATATCTCCATGACAGCCTCTGAGTAAATTTCAACTCTAAACATTTTATTTACCTCATTTCATAATTTGTGTGAGACTCCCATAGGCAAAACAAATACGATAAAATAAATATGATATAAAAAGAGGGCCACTATTTCCCCCCCCCCCCCCCCCCAAAAAAAAAAAAAAAAAAAAAAAAAAAAAAACTATATAGACTGCTAATAGCAAATTCTTAGGTTTGAAAACCTTAAGAAGGAAATATATTACATTTATTTCTAAAATTTTAACTCTCAGGATATTACTAAATTCCAAATATATATCCAGCAGCTTAAAAAATGACCCCCCCCCCCCAATAAATAAATAAATAAAATAATAATAAAATGATAATAATAATAATAAATAATAATAATAATAATAATAATAAATAATAATAATAATAATAATAATAAATAAATAAATAAATAAAATAACATTCATCTAAAAGTGACTGGTTTTTTTCCACCCTTAAATAAATTAGAATTACACTGTGAGAGGCTGTCTGCTATGGAAACAAAATTTCCTAAACTAGTGGGTAATTTAAACACATACTCATTTATCTAACACTAAGCTCATACAACATTTAAGCAAACAAATCATAATTCATAAATTTCAGAGACAGTAGCTCACATCCCTGCCACATAAAATAGGCAACACATAGCCAATTTTACTTAAGCATACTTGCCAACCGCTCATTATGAACCGTACAATTTTTAGTATCCGCCTTTTTTTTCACACCAATAATTTTTTAGAGTAATTTTAGTCAATTTAGTTTGTTTAATCGTAACAACATTTGGAGAGAATTACTTTAAATATATAGTGTTGTGAGAAAAGGGGCGTTTTTTCAGGGGGCGTTAACAATTGTACGGTTATTAATGAGATGTATGGCAAGTATGCTTAAGTATCTAAAATAAACAATTATTTTTTTTTCTTGAACTACATGCATGATACTAAAAACTTTCAAATCTCCTACACTTTATTTTCAGAGAACATAAAAATAATTTACAATGAGTACGCTTAATTATCACAGATTCGTACAAACAAAATCAATATATATATATATATATATATATATATATATATATATCTTTACAAATACACTTTCACATTTACTTGAAAACTAAATCATCAATTGGTCTACACTAACATTTAAAACTAAACTACTAAACTACTCTAAACATAACTTTAGGTAATCACTTTAAACAAAATACTGCAAACAACATCATAATATTAAAAGTAAACTACATTCCAATTATAGCAGTCACAATTATTTTCCTTATTAAAGAAAAAAAAAATCCATTGTCAGTTGATGGTTGGATGTCCACATTCCCCAGGATGTTTTATTTTCATTAGATAGCATTTTACACAAAATTATTTTCCATATACTTTATACACGGTTTTCCTCCTGTATGACTGAGCGAAAGTAAACAGGTAAACACAAATTTTGGTGTTGAGTAAAACTCTTAGACCATACTTAATACATATATGTCTTTTCTCCTGTATGAACTTGAAAATGCTTTTTAAATCACTTGTTTGAGAAAATGCTATAGAGCATTTTTTGCACACATATGGTTTTTATGGAAATAGATTTCCTTGAAAGCAATCTCTTCTACTCATCTTTTCTAGTATCAATAAAACACATCTCACCTGCTTTACTGAGTGCAAGGATACTAGCTTTTGTAACGAGAGAATCTCTTACCGTTGAAATACCATGATACACAGAGGCCACTGCAGACAGATTCGGGATGCTGTCCTGACTTCCACAAGGACACGGATTCACACCTCCTTAGTTTTTCCTTACTGTGGAATTATTATATCTTTTGGTCCTGTTTAAATGATGTAAAATTATGTTGCATATGGGCCCTGAAGAGAACTAAAATAACGTGGCAGAGGGGGCGATTTTCAAAAATTTCTTGCCTCTGTTCCATACACACAACTTATTATATACCGCCCAATTGAGAAAACGCGCCAAAAGAAAGTGATGCTACAACTCCTGTTCCCAATCTCGGAATTGCGCATCTGCACAGCACTAGTGCGACGTAAAACCCAACCATCCATCCCAATCTCGGATGACTAAACCTTTATCTAAAACCTTTTATATCCAATCAGTAACGTAACGAGACTCGCAGCTTAACTAAAACTTTTCCCTACGCCAGAAGCTGATTCACTTTTGACCGCCGCGAAACAACTTTGAAAATGCCAAGGTTAAAGGCTGGAATTGTGGTGCCTCGCTCAACTTCTGTCTTACGCACAAATTCTGTCTTAAGTTGAAAACTAACGCAAGTCGTATTGCAGTGTTTCACTATCTTACGACATTGCGCGCAATCACTACATAGGTCGTTCGGCGTTTCCAATTGGCTGGTTCGTTTCTTCCGCTGAAGATAGCGGAGGGCCAAGTTAAGACCGTTTTTAAACACGCCCATTCTTAAGACGAATCATAAGACCGAAGCACCGCAATCCCAGCCAAAATATCCTTTTCCTCCCTTCACGCATATTCAGATGAAACGTGGGGAATGTGTTACATTTTCTTTACAAGTATTAAAAAGAGTCTTTCTCGCCACATGCATAGATTTATTTCATTATTATTATTATTATTGTTGTTATTATTATTTTTCTAGAGAATAATTTAACACCATTAGATTTAATTCACATTAACTAGTTTCCTAAAAAAAAAAAAAAATATATATATATATATATATATATATATAATAATAATAAAATAAAATAAAAAATAAGCTAAGCTATTTATTTATTTATTTATTTTTAACTAGCTAAAACTCTGAAAGAAAACACTGTCATGAAATACTGCATAATAATAGATACATGATATTTTGCATTTAATTTGCTTATAAATAATTTATATTATCTTCCATTATGGAAATATCTATCTTATTTTGATTCTAAGAATAAATTGTAAACATTTTAAAAATGATTTCTGCTTAAATATTTTTTTAAAACCCGCATTCTTAAACAAATATTTATATTCATTTATAATGCAGGGTCTTTCATAAAGTATTCACTAAAATGAAACGTAATTATAATTGTATTTTATAATAACGCAGCATTTTTCTTTTATTTTTAGATTTATGTTTAATTTTTATTATAATGAATATTTCTTTAAAAAAAAAATGTATATTTTATTCAAGTAAATATATTTTCCCCTTTACCAACAATCAGAAAAAAATGCTCATTGAAGCAAAACCACTTTTCATCATCAAAAATGAATTAATTTTTATTTTAATTAATTTTTTTGAGACGAAAAGTTAAAAAAAAAAAAAAAAAAAAAAAAGAAAAGAAAGAAAAAAAATGACTTTTGGAGATATAAATGAGGATTTCAAAATTAATTATTTTAAAGATATGCAAGTCAAAGCTAAATTATGCAATAGCTTTTCATCTATATAAAAAATGTGCGCATTTAATTATTTATTTAAGAAAATATTCATTCATCATTCATCTAGAAAAAATGAGAGTAGCTCAAGAAATGAAAAAAAAAATAGTAAAATGAAACTCTTTTTCTTACGTAATTAATTATTTACTTTATTAAAAATAACTTCATTTTTTTTTTTTTTTTTCCTCCGTTATAAAAAAAAATATATATATCTTTTAATTTTTACTACGGTGATTCTTTTCTGTAAAAATAAAAATAATTTTTTTGCTGCCATTTTTTTTTCCTTACATTGAATAAGTTACGATAAATAAAGCATTTTGCATGAAATATGGAATTGATTAACATTGGTAGTATTAAATATATTTTTCTTGTGCTGCATTAAACTATAATTAATTACATGATTCCATGCTATCACTTTTTTGCTTAATAATAATAATAGTAATAAAAATAATAACAACAAATTATGTAATCAAATAGCATAAATTGCAAACACATTTGTAACATGTTCAAATAATACTAAAAAAAAATAATAATAAACATGTATATAGAAGCGTTTCAGTTTTATTAAATATGCCCTATTGTTTTTAATTAAAATACTATAAAGTTATTACTTGCACTTGTAATAATCATTGCAAGTATGATATATTTAACAATATGCATCATTATGAAGTGGATACTGCCAGGATTGACATGACACAAATACAAACATTCGCCACGACGTCTCCCTAGACAACGAAAAACGTAATGCTGCGATGCCCTTGTTATGCAGTTATAATGGAAACACCTAGATTTTCGTCATACAACCGTTAAGTATTTTAAGCAATACATCTTGGTCAGATAAACAGTATTTGGCACAAATGAAGCATTAAAAAATCTTACTGATTTGCTGTGAACCGTAAAAGAAATATATCTGTCTGCCAGTGCGACAGTAATAAACTTGTAATTTCACAGGAAAAAAAAAAAAAAAAAAAAAAAACCTATTACTAACCTTAATTGAAAGCCTTAACGAACATAAAACACGGCAAAAGAAGCATATCACATACATACTTTTTTTTACTAAGTTACAATAAAATTATTTTTTTAAGTTTGCATCTTGAAAGGTTACTCTGATTCAAATTTTATGAATCATGATAAAACTAAATTTTACGAATGAAAAATTAAACTGAAGGAAGCAATCAGAAAATCTCTCTAAAAAGCCTGGGAACGAAAAAGAAAAATTATTTAATGTAAAGTTAAGAGATTACGCAGTCGGAGAAATTGCGCACGTAGGTGATCTAAGAATAGTGCGAGCAGAATGTGCACGCAGTAACTAAATGTCGCTATAAAAGTAATACATGAATGTACATGCCGATTGTTTCAAGCGCCTAGTTATAAAAAAATGATTATTATTATTTTATTTTATTTTTCAAAACATATCTTTCAATTTTTATAACTCTACCTAGGATATTTTATAGAATGGCTGTAATATGAAACATCTTTTAATTAAACGATTTCTTATAAGCTACTAAATTAGACTAACAACACGAACATAAACGGTTCCCGATAAAGTTAAATATTTATTGAATCGGTTATACAATCTCTCCTTCAAAATGGGGAGAAATTGTCATTTTTTAAGAAATCGGACATTGTTTCCACTCATCCCCATAATAGGAGATATTACGCAACTTATTTGTAATGGCAAGAAAAAAAAGGTGAGTACAATGAATGTTTGAAACTGCACCAGGAGACAAATTCAACAAGTGACAAGACTGGAAAAAATGTGTTACTTTTGATAGGTGGTTGTGCGAAATCTGCACAATTTACAACGATATGTGCATCCATTTTGTACAACAACTGCTTAAGTCAACAAACAAGAAAACGTTTTAGCTAAGAAAGAAGATGGATAATTTTAAATTAAACGTTTTATTTAGTTACTGGATGCTACTTTGTTGTTTTATCCTAAAATAGCTCTTGTGGTTTAATAACAATTCGTGACTTTATTTAAAGCTTTACAATAAAATAGCAAGAGAAATGTATAAAAAAAGAATGAATTAAAAATTATTATGCAGTAGTTTAGCAAAAAATGAATATTTGAATATTTTATATTATTCTGTTAAATTGTGGGCACACTCTTCTAGTTTTATCTTAAAGAATAAAGACTCTTATTATTTATTTAGAAGAAAAAAAAAAAAAATTTATCGGATTTTAAGTTTTTTAATAGTTATCATTTATTGAAAAATTTATGAAATGTTATTGTCAAATGCAAAATAGTTGAGAAATAGCATTTAAAAAATTTTCGTTATTATTTTTTTTTTTTTATGTAATACCGGAATGTTTTCTGAAATTTAATCATTTTACTATAGGAAATGATTTTAGAAATTTTACATGAGGTGCACATTTTATTTTACAAAATGATTCGTCGCTATATACTTTTACAATATGATTACCACAATGAATGCTTAATGTCATCCGTTTTATAAGTAATACACTTAATTGTTTATGTTATTACTGAAATTTCACATACAATAAATACAGGATTTATGAAAATGGAATTTAATAATACACACAACTCTTAATATTAATGAAGGTTTAGATTAAATTGTTTATTTATACATGTTCTCATTCCCAAGAAATATATTCGTTTATACTTTTTAAAAACGAACGTTTTCTTGATTAATTTCCTTTGGAAAGCCCTACCTTATCTGTCAGCCGAATAGTTAGTGCTCTTAGTTCAAAAGTAGTTCTCTGATTTTCTCTGATTTGCCACGTTGAAATACTGGTTCGTACGTGAATGTTTGTGATGGTTAGGAATCCCCTTTAAGCCGTAAAACCGTTTAATGAGCATTAGTATTCAAACAATGAACGTAGAGCAACACCCCAAATCCATACCTAAATCTCATTCACTAGCCTACTTAAATTCATGATTTTCTTTCTTGTGCATATCTGTGTATCATTTCACTTGATTGTTAGTTTAGAGTAAGAGACTTGAAAAATTTCCAAATTTTGAACAGTTTTTATTATTATTATTATTATTATTATTCCATAAGAGAGAATAAAACATTTTATTCTCAGTTATCACACAAACCCGTTATTAGAAACTTGCTGTATCTGGATGATGCTGCACGTGAATTACACCCCCAATTTACCAGCGATATAAATAATTTCTTTTTTTACTCTTTTATCTAATTACTTTACTGATATTTTTCAAATTTCTTTATCATATTCATAAAATACTTTAAAGAACCATTTTTAGTTTCAGAATCATTTTTCTCATTTCTAATGACTTTAAGGTGACCAAATTTTTGAATCCCAATTTGAGGACAACCCAGTAACTTTTCACAATTGGACTAAATCTGGAAATGTCCTGCCAGGTAGGTATGCTGCTGGTCGTCTCCTTCAGCTGTAATATTGGCTTTATGTCAGGATCTTCCAACTGGGCTTGTCTAAGTTCTTCGTCGGGATCTTGTTCTGATGGTATTGCGACAGTAACTTGGCGAGCAACTGGCTTTATTCTTTGGTGTTTATCCTCGGCTTTAGAGCGGTATTTATGATCTTCAGATGGAGGCTTCCGCAAGAAGGCATCTGGTATTTCCCGAAGAGCTCCTTCTGGGTGGCATACTTCAGAGACATTCTTGGTTGCTTCTCTAGGTGTTCTTACTGGGCAGCTTCGTTTGATATGTCCGTATTTTCCACATCCCCAGCATTTAGTTCTTGGAGTCTTCACTTCTTTCTTACTCTCAAGAATGCGTAGTCTTCTATTAATATTTGTAATCATTTTCTGAATCTCTTTAAGATCATCTTGAGAGCCGTTCACTTTGTCTACCGTGCTGTTCTGGCGATGTTTACGGGAGGCTTGTTGGGATGCCTCGATCTTTAGGGCGTACACTAAGGCTGACTCCACATCCTTCACGCCAGAGAGACTGAGGGCTATTTGAATTTCTGGATCTCCGACAGCATCAATGAAATATTCTAGGGCCAGATAATTGCTTGCTTCAGGATGACAGTCTGAGAAATCCAAATGTGAAAGCCTCTGGATATTTGATAAAAGTTCTTGAAAGCTTACCCCTGGTCTCTGATGACGGGACCTAAGCTGGAGTCGACTATATTCTTTGGACCATTTCGCTCCAAAACGTAGAACTAGTTCTCTGGTTAAAGTTTCGAAGTCATATCGCTGTTCCTTCGAAAGGGTCTCCAGAATATTTGCGGCGTCGCCCCGCAACGACCCTACCAGATGAGCCGTATTTGCAACAGAGTCCCAGCCGTTAGCTTCACCTACGATGGAAAATTGCGTCTTATATACATGGCAGGAGGAACTGCCATCGTAGGTAGATAGCTTAATAAATTCCTGATTCTGGCTTCTTTTATCTCACTTTTCAGTTTCCTGAGGCATGGATTCTAACTTTTCTTCGAGACTCCAAATCTTGTTCTGCAGTTCATTCCCTATTATTTCTCCGTTCCACTTTTCTTTCATTTTTGTCTCAAGATTTTCCTCCATTATCTTAAACTTGCTTTCTATCTCTGAAAACCTCCCTTTCAACTCTTGATCAAAGTTTTCTTTGAATTTCTCCTCAAAATTCTCTTCTATCTTCATAACTTTCACTTCTAATCCATCTATTCTGCTTCCCATATCCTATAATTTACTTTCAATCACTTCCTTTACTGTCGAAAGTTCTCTCTTCATCTCGTCTTGATTAGATTTGATTTCTTCAGTCAACCCGTCTTTGAACTCTCTTTGCCGTGTTTCCATTTTCTCTTGTGCTGCCTTCATTTCTTTCATCTCTTGACTCAGGCTATCTTTCTTCTCTCTCTGTCCTTCTTTCATTTCATTCATTTGGGTAGCTAAGCTTTCTAGAGGTTTTTTCATTTCTTGTTCCATAGCTCTAGTTATCACCATTTACAGACAATTCCACTTCTTCCATGTTGCGTACTTGGGGGTTCGTGAGTTGTCCGAGAATGAAAGGCGAGACTTACAAAAATTCAATAATTTATTCACAGAAAGTTCCAGAAAAATACAGGTCTATAAACCAAGTATCAGCTTGAATTCAACCAGTAAACACAGCTTAAACAACAGCTGTCAATAGCAAATCCGCATTACAACATGTATAGCAATAACATATAAAGCATCTCTTCCAAAGAGGCTCAAAGCAATGCAACATTGACAGAAGCTGATCTCAGACTGAACTGAACTGACTAGCCTTGGCGAACAAAACAGCCTTTATATACCCAAAAAAGTGTGGAAAGTTCCAGAAATTTCCGTGTCTCATCAGCCAATGAGATTAGAGCTTCCATTTTTGGTATATCCCTAATAAGGATTTTCTTGCCAAGGTCACCAAAAAAATCGCCAAGGTGGGAAAAAGTCATCAAATTTGGCGCAAAATCGAGTGCCTGCCTTATTGGAGCATTTTAATGCGTTTTTAAGGGAAAATAAGGCTATTTCAACGCTAAAACGACTAGAAATCCACAAAATTAGCACTTTATCAACTTACTAAGCCTCTTTGAAAGAATTTATACTAAAATAAACACAATTATTTACAATTTTGTAACAATATATATATGTATATATATATATATATATATATATTATTTTTCACTGTTCATTTTTCTACCTTCAAAATATTCCTTTCGCCACGTTTATTCATTTTGATTAAGTTCATTCACTTTGATTAAGTTAAAACCTTCAGCATTTTTTTTCAGCACAAAAGCATCAGTACATTCAAAAGTTTTTGTTGTTGAGCGGATTATACCTGCAGTATTTTTGAACATTATTAATAACGGTCTAGGGGGTTGTCCTTATAGAATCCAGAGACAAACATTATAATATCGATATTCTTCCATTAATATGCATTTAAATAAACAAAATGAATAGGTTATTGATTTGCTTCTGTTCATCCCCGAGTGTCACTGAAAAAAAGTAACACGAAAATCAATTGTTAAAGAGATAATTTTGCGTTCATTTTATTATTATTATTATTATTATTATTATTACCAGTACAAGCCTGAATAATAATATTGATAACTATATAGATTTTTTTTTTTTTTAATTTCTTCCCATTGCCTAAGAAATATTTCTTTTAATATATCACATTTTATACTGTGGGACTTAGACGTATATTATTCGCAATATGATTGATTATTAATGTGTATCCTTTTTCTAATTATGGGTTATAATCAACGCAAAATTTACTTTATTATTGACAAAATAAAATTTGAAGTATTTTACATGTTTTAAATTTTTTAACACTGCGATTTTGAACCAAATAAAATAATGCATGTAAATAACAAAGTTTTCACTTCAATTTTTTTTTATTTAGAATATCCACTTACAAGACAAAAAAAAAAAAGAAGAAGAAGTAACATTAATAATAAAAAATAAATAAAATAGCGTTTTTTCATTTTTCATTTATTATGAAGAGATTGAATTATAAGAAAAAAAATACACTTTTTATAATGGTTATTACACTTTTTTTTCTAACGCTCTTGACAAAAAGAATTTTTTTTAATAATTTTTAATTTATTTTTATTTTTATTTTATTTTATTTATTTTATATTTTATATTTTATTTTATTAATATATTTATTTATTTATTTTTTAATAGCTGATTAGAAATACAAAGGAAAATTTGATATTAAAAGTTAAATATTACTAACATTTATAAGTTGTTGAAACTTGATCGATGTTTTAAGCAAGTACTTAAACAATAAATATAAAAATTTAAAATTTCCGTTTAAACAATGTTCTTAGACTCTATGCTAAAAATAAATAAATAAGTAAAGTATGTAGCGAATTTGTTGCATATATATAACATAGAAGATGAGATATAACCTTTTCCCAAATGATAATTAATTGAAGTATTGTAGCGCCACACTTCTTCCAATATGTACCCAAATTTAGTCAGCAAGGTTTTACATATTATCCATCTGGAATACTAAATTTGATGCATTTATATAGCATAGAAGCTGAGATAATACTTTCTTATTAATGGAACAAAATTGCAGATCAGCAGCGTCATATGTCAGTTTAAGATAATGTATCAAAACTCATATACAAAGTTTTTCATAAAATACATCTCATGTACAAAGTTTGAAATGTATATAATACACTACAGAAATTGAGATATAGACTTCAATTAAATAGGACGAATCATAATCTAACAATGCCACCTATTGGTTGATAGATTCCAAAAGCTAATCACCAAAAATTTAAGCCAAGATCTAACCGAATATTAGTCTTGCCTAAATTCTGTCTTTTGGCTTGTGAGATATAACATTTTGCTAAAACATCAGACACACACAGAGACAGTCATTTTAGGAAAATAGGATAACTATATTTTGGACATCTGAAAACGTATAAATTCATAGAAAACTGGACGTCAAGATTTTTAATGAATCCGAAGCATTCTTCTTCAACATTGTATAAAACAACGTAACATACTGATTAACATGAACAAAAATTTAATATCAGTATATCTTATGATAATCATCATTTTCCTACGCAATTCTGTGAAATTTTCACTAATAGATGCTAATAGATGTTGCGATATAGTCATCTGAGAAACACAGAAAGTAATAACACCACCAATTTTGTACACCAAAATTTAATAAGAATATTGTTTGATAATACGCAAATTTTAGTACATTTATATAGCTTAGAAGATGAGATGTAGATTTTACGCAAACGAAGAAAAAAAAAAAAGAGAAAAAGGAAAATCCAGAAATGCAAGGCCACACGTCGTCCTATAATTACCCTTAGTGAATTAGCAGTTTTACCTAATATCCATCTCGCATGCCAAGTTTATACAGTTATATACTGTAGAAATTTAGATAGTCTTCCACAAATCGGGATTAAATTGTAACATGGTAGAGTCACCTCTTGGCCGATATCCACTCATTACATAATATGCATATGTATATATATATATATATACAGTGAAACTTGAATAATTCGAACTTGTTTAATTCGAAATTTTGGATAATTAGAATATTTTACACGGTCCCTTGAATTTTGTATTAAAATAATGTTAAAAAATCGTGGATAATTCGAATTCTATTTTGGATAATTCGAATTTTTCATACGATTACCTTTAAAATATTACAGTAAAATTTGTTCCCGAGATTTTACTCATCTGAAGTGCATTATCAATTTTTATAGTCTTTCAAAAGAAGGATAAGGAAATACAATAGAAGCCCCTAGCTAGTGCACCAGAAGATATGGTGCATATGTATGAACTTCGAGGTTTTTGTGAATTGAAAGTCATGTGTAAGGTAGAATATTCTATTTTTGTATCAGGTCATATGCTATGACACAAAGATTCTACTTAAAAAAGAAATAAAAAATATTTGGCTATTTTTTAGAAAGTGTTGAATAATTAACCCGGGGGAACGCGCGCATATTTTCTTACGTGGGGACGCGCGATGGGTCTCTCAGACCCGGCTAGCATTTTCCGTTAAATAATACTACTGAGAATGGCTTTTATCTCATCAAATGCATTTTCTAAGAAAGAACAGACTCTAAGCATACAGAAAAAATGAATAATTAAAAATATACTTACAATTTATTCACATTCTTTACATATGTAAGTAGTGTGATCACTACAGATATTTTTATCATACTCAGCACAACAAAGAGCAGATTTTCTGTTTTTTTTTACTCGGACAAATATGGCATCTTTTCCTCTGGCCACATGTCCTATATTGCTTCATTTTACTCTAAAAATATCGTCACCTCACTAAAAAAATTGGGCTGAGATCGGAAAAAACGAGCACGCGCTTTTGGGCCTGAAAGACACGAAAATCCAATATATCTACAAAAAAGAAATTCAGGAAATTGTGGAAATTCCAACCCTCAGAAAGATGATGACCTTGAATACAGCTAGCGGGGATCTGGACCAGATCTGGGGAAAGGGGTAATGTAGCGTATTCTTAGATATAAAGTTTATGTGTAAATATCTGATCGTAGAGTTTTAATTTTTAAATTTATCACTTTTTTTTAACAAAATAGTATATGTAATTCAAATTTTTGGATATTTCGAATTTTTTTCTGGTCCCTTCAACTTCGAATTATCCAAGTTCTACTGAATATATATCTTATTCTAAGCTTAGTACTTAAAAAAGAAATAATCAATTTCAGTTAATTGAAATGCATTGTGTTTCACCTAAGAAGTATGTCTTTAAATTTGATAAATTGCAAAAAAAGAAATTATATCATAAATAAATAAAAAATAAATTAGAACTTTCATAAATCTGATATATCTTTAATTTGCGTATATGTACCATACTATAAAATTTCGATTTACCACTCGTTCACTCAATAAGCGTTTCTACCACTCCAATGGCAGTCGCCTCTTAGAATAAAAATCTGTAGTCGAGAATATAGAGATACTAAATCTATACATATTACTTTGTCCATCTTTATTGGAAACCTAAAAAATTACCAGCTTTAACAACTTTCTTCGACAGGAATTTTTAAAACAAAAGAATACACCCAAGTGGCACGGGAACGTTCTGTGAACGTCTAATAACGGTTACAGTCGTTCAAACACCGTGTTTCGTGTCAAGAGAACGTTCGATTAGACGTTCAAAAATAGTATTACTTAGAACGTTTTGAAAAGGTTTGCTTTGTACCATCTAGAAAACGTACAAGTCTAGTTCTATAAAAAACGTTCAAGTGTATCACCGTCGTAGCACGTTCTGTAACAGTGTGATTATAACGAATATGAGAAAATTCCTTTTTTTTTTTTTTAGTTTTTTTCCTTATTTTCAGTTTCAAATTTTGTTGACATGTAGAATAATCATTGAAATGTAATAGAGATGCGGTGAGAAAAAATTACATAATTTTAAACTTTAATTATATGTTATTATAATCATAAAAATTATTTATAATTTTATTTAAGTTTTATGTTGTTCAATTCTGTCAAACACATTACTCCAGATTACTTTTGCAGATATTCATTATTATTTGTTTCTTAAATTGTTAAAAAATTAAGTTACGAAAAATTAATTTATTTTATTTATTTTATTTATTTATTATTATTATTATTAATATTATTTTGTATATACCAAGAAAAATGTGTTGGATATAATTGGGAATTTTTGATCTCCGGTTTTCCATGGGTTTATACACTCTTGAGATGTCCAGAACACAATTCTATCATTCTTTCAAAGTGCCAGTCGGTCTGTTTTTTTTTTTTTTTTTTTTTTTTTTTGTGTGTGTGTGTGTGTTATCAAAGTTTTGTGTATCTCACAAACCAATGGACGGAATTTAACCAAACTTGGTGTTTAGTTAGACTTTAAACTAATTTACTAAATATCAGGAATATTTAATTAGATATTGACCTAAATATCAGCTTTGGTGCTCATTATATAGCCTCTGGAATGTATCACCAGATAGGGTTCGCTTCTATTCTGTAAATTCTCCCTTTTATGGGGAGATTATATCTCAGCTTCTACGGTGCACAAATGCACCAAACTTAATATGTGAAACAGATATTATGTAACAGTACGCTGATTTAATTCGGGTGCATATATTGACCAACTGGTGGCGCTGATCTCCTGTAATTTAACCCCGTTAACGTAATGACAATAATTCAGTTTTTGTGATATAAATAATTATAAATACACTGAACTTGGTATGTAAAATTAATATCATATAAAACTTTGCAGAATAATTTTGCGTGCATATCGGACAACTGGAGGCACTGGTATGCTGCAAATTAATTTTATTCAAGGGAACGGAACGCAATAGCACATTTTCTATGATTTATAAATGCTCTAAATTTGGTACGTGAAATAGATATTACATAAATTTTACTGATTCACTTCGGGTACATATCAAATGACAGGTGGCACTGTTACGTTTCAACTTACGGGAAGCCTGTACCTCACCTTCTATAATACGAATACTTATCAAACCTTGTATGTGAGACATATATATAATGACAAAATGTGCTGCTTCAGTTTCCGTATATATCCACCGACAGATGGTGCTTCTATTGCTTTCTGCGATTTTTCAGATATGTACAAAATTTCATATATAAAAATGTTAATTATAAAAACCTGTGTTGATTAAATTTTTATGATTAAATTAATAAATTTTAAAATTCTATGGATGCTGTATCTCACGAACTAATGAACGTAACTTTGTTTACTTGGACTATGACCTAAACTGGTGGCGATTATATTTGTTAATAAATCGTTCAATAGGTAGCACTGTCGTACCATTATTTTCAGAATTTTTAATATGTCATAATAGTTCAAAATTTCGTATAAATGTGCATGAGTCAGCATTGTTTTTAACTTTTCCCTGGAAAATTAAATATGTATATATATATATATACATTTATATTAGTAATATTTAATTTAAAAAAAATATGGGCAATTTGTATAGTTCATCGCTTTCGCTATTGTATTAAAATTTTCAATATTCTTGCCAGAAAAGTCGTCTATACTCTTAAAGCGAAAGGATGAACCCTAAATCTGTGATAATTTAAAACAAAGTTATCGACTTTTCACATTTTTCATTATGTAAAATACATTTCTTAAGATACATATTTTGTATACCGTAAAATTGATTTTTTTGGATATTTAGTGTTATATTTGTTTGAGATGAAAATCGTATACATTTACCATGGAAAATAATTTTGATAGATTATTTTAGCAAATAATATTTGACATCGACCTGCGCAGGAAAATATAGAAGAAAGTTTTAGGATGGCCTCAGTATAATAATTTTAAAAAAGGTTAAGTTTTGAACAGTATGAAAAATATTTATTAGAAACGGGTGTTCTTGAATAAATTGCTTGATCGACAAGAAAATTTCGCCGCATGTAAAAGCCACCTGCTCTGTTTTTGCACAGGAAGTTGGTATTTCTTGGCGTGGCTCGTTGGATCCAAAGTCCTACTGCTTGCTTACTCATCACATATTTTGTATTTACATTCAGATTTGAATTTAACTTTCGTTCGGATACACTACAACAGCAAACAGCTTCAAGATACAGACAGATAAGTTCGTTCACTTACTTTTCCTTTTTATAAAATTTTCATACTTATGCATTGAAATCTTACAAAATTTATTAAAATTTATCAAAAAAACATATAATATTTTAAAATTAAATTTGAATTTTTTTAATATTTTACATCTTTCACGCTAACTCCTAAATTTATTTCGTTCGATATTTTATTATTACAGTTCAACGTTGTAGTTTAAACAAACCCATGCGAATTTTTCGAACTTTTCTTTTCTTATTTACTTTTAAAATTTGAAACTCATAAATATTATACCGAATTCCCCATCTAATTAAAATATTAATTTACCAGAAGCCAAATTATTATTAGTACCAAATTAATATTGTGCAATTGTGAGACCAAGATCATTCAAAGAAAGGTTTCAAAATAAAATGCATGGTTGAAGTCCCAGTTTCATACTTCCGCAGGCAGTACAGTTATAGTACAGGATTTCCATGATGCCTTTTAAATTTTTGTCGCGATGTTGGTGATGACTTTTTATTTATTTTGGTGTATTTTGTTTAAAAAATAATAATAATAATAATTCTTATTTTGATTATATTTTTATGTTTATGATTTTTAGTCAATTTATGACAATTATTCATATTCTGTATAATCTTTAAAGTATTTCTATGTTTAAAATGACGCTTATAAAGATTGAAGAAGCAGTTTTTAAAAATACAGTTTTCCATAAAATAATGTAAGCAGACAAATTTCGTAATTTTTTCTTATTAGTTCATTGAGTTGAGTCCGCATGCTTAAATATTGTTCATTTTTAAATATTATTTTTTGTCCTCGCATATTTCAATAATTACACTACTATATCGTTTCGGCAAAAATTAATTGCAACTGATCCACGCTAAAGAAATATATAGATAGATTTGATCATGTTTGATCGTTTTACATTACACTGTAGAAATGTAAAAGCAGGGAGAAGTATTAAAAAAGAAATAGTTACTAAGGTGAATCTTAATATTGCTAAATATTTTAAATTTTGAAGTTTATTTATTTAATTTTTAATTATTTATTTGTTTACAGAATAAAATTATAATTATTTATTTATTTATTTTTCAAAATTTTTCACCATATTTTATACTGTCATATTTCACTGCATGTGTACGCAAAATTTATAAACTCAAAATCAATAATTTAAATAAATTTCGCATACGCATGATTTGAAATATGAAAATATTAAGTAAATTTCACGTAATCTATTTAAATAAAAAAACAAAATAATAATTATATATATATATATATCTATAGATATATAGATATATATATTAAAACGTATTTAAAATACACCGCTGTTCAAAATTAAAGGAACAAACCTGCTTTTTCATTTTCTTCTTTTATGCATAACTTTTAAACAAATAAACACATGGACATAAAATTTGGATGTCATGTTCGTTATCATATCATTAATCGAATTTTACATAATTTTAGAATAAGTGATAATTTAAAACTAATAATTATTAATTTTTCTCAAAAGTAAGCTTTGGAAAAAATTAAAAATTTCAACAATTTTAGCGAAGAAAACTTAATGAAAAATTGTGTTAATGATGCATTATAGACAAGTGAAGACGCACAAGCCCTCACATGTTAAACAAAATCCTAGTTTTACTTTCTGTGTTCACTTTTCTTTTACTTTAATAATGGAATTTTTGAAAAAAAAAAAAAAAATAATAATAATAATAATTACTAATTTGTATAAACTGTGATCATGACCAGAATAATAAAAATGTCAATAAATAATTTAATAATGAACGCCTTATCCGATTTTCATATTTCTATGTAAAATTTAAAAAAAATTATTCACACGCGAAAAAATGAAGAAAGAAGAAGAAACAAAAAAGTGACTACATGAAGAAATATACGGTTTTAATCTAACGTATGGATGAGCCTACATTTTTAACCTATCTGTAATGCATCTTCATAACCATTTTTCATTAAGTTTTCTTTTCTAAAATTGCTGAAATTTTTCATTTTTTCAATGTTTATTTTTGAGAAAAATTTACTGATATTTAGTTTAACAATTATTACTTATGCTAAAGTTATATAAAATTCGATTTATGGTAGTTTAAAAAACATACTATCCAAATTTTATACTTCTGTGTTTATTTGTTTAAGAATTATGTGGGAAAAAAAAAAAAAAAAAAAAAAAAAAAAAAAAAAAAACGAGAAAACAGTCTATTGTTTAAATTTTGTACTTCTTTTAACTAATTTTTATTTTCTGTTTTCCATTGATTGTGCATTATTATAGTTTAAAAATAGAATATGTAACATATCTGGGCATTAATTTGAGATTTCATTGATAATTTAAAATTTAATAAAATACTTTTGTGTTTGAATGCCAAAAGTTTGCAGTAAGTTTCAAAATTTAGACATAAATATTTTTAAATTTTTTTGCTTAAGAGCCCTCTTCACTCACCGCCGCTGGAAGCCGAAGCTAATGTTATACAATGGGAAATTTTTCTTTACAAATAACTTATTAAATAATACATATTTTTAAATTCTGTTTTCACATTATGAAAATTCCCAGCTGTTAAATTGACGGACCTTTTTAAAAAAAATATTTTTTTATTTTTTATATTTTACTTCGAAGCTGCAAAATACGAATTTACGATATGTGATTTTCTTTCATTTTGCAATTTCAAAATAAAATATTAAAAATTAAAAAAATTCTTTTTCAAAAAAGGTCCGTCATTTTAACAGCTGGGAATTTTCTGAATGTGAAAATAGAATTTAAAAATATGTATTAGTTAATAAGTTACTTGTAAAGAAAATTTCCCCATAGAATATCATTGGCTCGGTCTACCGGCGACGGTAAGTGAAGAGGGCCGTTAACTTATTAAATTGATATCCAAATATGGTTATATTCTATTGTTAAATTATAATGATGCAAAATCTAGGGGGGGGGGATAATAATTAGTTAGCAGGGGGCATATTATCTTAAAAATTTTCAAAATATTACAGAACTTGAATTTATTTATTTGTTTGTTTTTGAATTCAAATATTTATCTAGAATATTCAAAATACTTGATCTTTTGTTATACAATATTTCAATGCATGTATGCAAAATTTTATATTACTAAGACAATTATTTATGAAAAATAATAATAATAATAAAAAGATAAAATAAAAACTACACAAAAAAGAAAAAAGAAAAGAAAAGATAAATAAAGGAAAGGAAAAAAAAAAATAAGTAAATAAAATAAACAGACACTATAAAATTCAAGAACTCGAAGCAATTGTTCCGGGTCGAGAAAAGACACAACCCTTCATCAACCGAACAAAGTAGGCACGAGTTCTGCAAAAAATCTGCAACGTAGCTCTTGTATTTGCAGCACTTGTGCCTATTATGTTCGTCTGACGAAGGGTCGTGTCTTCTTTCGACCCGAAACAATTGTTGCGTGTTCTTCCATTTTATTATACATTAAATACATTTTTAGCACGTTCAAAGATCGTTCAAAAATTGTTTACATAACGTTGTGAGAACGTGTGTATAGAACGTTTTCAGAACGTTTCTACACTATTTTAGAACGTTTACAGTACGTTTTCTAGAACGTTCTGAAAATGTGTATAACGTTTTGAAAACGTTCTAAAAACGTTTAGAACGTTCTGAGACCGTATACATAGAACGTTCTCTGAACGCTTCTATAACACCGATGGTGATAGCTACACGTTCATTGAACGTTCTCTGAACCGTACTATTGTACTTTTTCAAGATGGACAAATAGACGTCTATAACACGTTCAAAGGGAAAGTTCTTAGAACGTGTTTGCAGAAAATATTTGAACGTTCAGAGAACGTTTCTGTGCTGCTTGGGCGTGTATAAAATAAAAGAATGCATATAAATAAAGGTAATTTTGAATACCTTCTTGACATCCTAAGAGATTTTTTTTTCCTCAAACTCAAATTAACCATACCTTACGGACAATACCATTTTAATCCTCTAGTCTTATAATTATCATTTAAAAGCGTAAGACAAATTTCGTGTTTTCGGATCAATAGATAAATACATTTAATATTTAATATTAATACATGCAAACGTGCGTGTAATTAAATTATATAAAAAATAATATTAAGTATTAAATATTATTTAATTGATAAGTGTTTTTATTTAAGGGGACTCTCTACTTATCGTTTCTGAAAGCTAAACCCAATGTTAATCTATGGGCAAATTTGCTCCGTTATAACTCATTAACTAATCTACTCATTTTTCTACTCATTTTTTTTAATTCCGTTTCGAAATTTGGAAAATTCACAATTGTTAAACAATTTATCGCTTTCAAAAAATTAATTTCTTTAATTTTTAATATTTCATTTTTAAGGTTAAAAATGCAAAATGTTTCATTATAAAAATTCGCATTTTACAACTCCAAAATAATATATTAAAAATAAAAAAATTAAAAAATAAATTTAGAAAGCGATAAAATTTTTAACAAATGCATAACATTAAAAATTAGTTTTGGTTTTTACTTTCTTCTATATGTAATATAGAGAAAGTATTGGATTCGCGAAAATTTTCGACCTCCGTTTTTTGACGGATCTACACGTTTTGGGATGTCCTGAACACGAATTGATAGTTTTTAGAAAATGTCTGTCTGTCTGTCTGTCTGTCTGTGTGTCTGTCTGTATCACTTTTTTGTGGACGCTGTATCTCACGAACCAATGAATGAAATTAAACCAAACTTGGTATTTAGTTGCACCCTGACATAAACTGGTGCTGATTAGATTTGGGGATCAATAGCTCAACAGGTGGCGTTGTGATCGCATTTTATGCAAATTTTTAACATCGCAGCATAGGACAAAATTCCGTATAAATGGGCATAATGAGAGTTATTTTAAACTTGTGATTGTAAAATTAATATGAATTATTGATAATAGTAATAGTTAACTAGGAACCCCCCCCCCCGGGGGGGGTAAATTTTTAAGATGGGTATCTTTCGAAAGATCTCGTCAATACCTTTAAAACGAATGGTTGAACTATAAATCTGTGATAATTTAAAACAAAGTTATCGATTTTTTTTACTTTTAACAAAAAAAAAAAAAAAAAAAAAAAACTTAGAAAAAAATCGTATATATATATATATATTTTTTTTTTTTTACTATTGTTACTGATTAAATATGTATATAGGAAAATATAGAAGAAAGTCTTGTGGTGGCCACAACATACTACTTAGTTAGAAAATAGTTTAAAATAGTTTACAAATTAATGTATTTAAAGACCCTACCCTTTTTTCGGGGCGCTTTCAAAGATAATAATTTTTCAAAGGTAACTATTTTCACAAATTTTTTTTTTTTTTTTTTTTTTTTGTATTTTTATAGTAGTATGTCGTGATTAAATATTACTTTACTAGTATATAACCCCGTCAAAAATGACGGAATTGTGAACGATAAATCTTGAAAACAATGTTTAGGTCATGATGGTTAC
Organism: Salticus scenicus; assembly: GCA_963930645.1. Lineage (NCBI taxonomy): Eukaryota > Metazoa > Arthropoda > Arachnida > Araneae > Salticidae > Salticus > Salticus scenicus. The sequence continues at coordinate 153,719,403 of OZ005650.1, forward strand.
CACGTGATCATTTTAATGTATTTTCAATTTTTGTTTATAAATCAAATGTGTTTCGATATTTTATAATTTTCGTTCTGAAATTAAAAAAATTCTACCCGAACAATAAATATGAATGACAATTAAAAAACTGCTGGTTGACAAAAAATATAGGCCCGACAACACAACAGCAACAACACATCCCAGTGTTCCATTAAGTGCTCTATAAGCAAGCGAAGTGTGACGCCACTGACCGTCCGTGGATGCAAGAAAATGATTTCCTATGTTATTCGCCCATTGGATTTTTTGTAAAACATTATTAAAAATCGAGGAAAATTATTTCCCGATTTTAATCCCGCTATTTGGGTATATATATGTATTAGTTATCATGTGCATGTGTTAGATTGAGTTATTTTGCTGTCAAATTGACAAAATTTTAATTTTAAATTTCAAAACTCTGCTGTCCTTGGCCGATCAAAAACGTACTACGAAAATATACATGCCAGATGTATATTTTCGTAATATGTATTGTGCGAAATATTGTTTCATATTATTCATTACTCTCTTAATATAAGTTTTTAAAATAACCATGATTTTTGAAAGGAATTAAATTATATTCGCCAGATCATTTGGCGATATATATTTTTTTTTTCTGCCAAGGATGACCGATATCAAATCCATTCCGCTGCAACATATTATAAATACTAAATACAGTATCTTATATATACTATATACTTATATAAACTATATACTTATATAAACTATAAATACTAAATACAGTATCTTATATCAGATACTGTATTTAGACATTTGAAAACAAATTTCACTTCAAATTATGATAGAATATTTATCATTTTACTTTTAATTAGTATATTAGTTGGATATTTATTGTGTAAATATCATCCTTTGAAATGAAATGTTTATGTTTTCAATGGAATATGGAAGTTTTTTTTTTTTTTTTTTTTTATCTAGAGTTTTGAAATTTAAAATTCAAATTTTATTAATTTTAGAACAAAAACAACTTAATCTAACGCATGCACATGATAACTAATACATATCTAAACCTAAATATGGGGATTAAAATCGGGAAATAATTTCCCTCGATTTTTAATAATTTTTTACAAAAAATCCATTGGGCGTTTAACATAGGAAATATTTTTCTTGTATCCACGAACGGCAAGTGACGTCATCAATTCGCTTGCGTATTTAAAGTCCTCATAATAAGAATAAACGATTCACTTCATTTTACCAAAATACTCTTTTTTAAGATTATCGTAGATCCCGTTTTCAAATTTTCTAACTAACTATCCAATAACTACAGACTCTCCATGCTAACCCAAATTCACCTCTACTCGATACCTCCAACCAGCTATCTCACCCACAACATCGCCAAAATATCCAGGATCCAGCTAGGGACTTTCTCATTCTCAACCGAACATTTTACCTTGACTCGACATTATCACCTTAGACTACTCTACTTTCAATACTCATTTCAACTGGTGACTTTTACTTGCCCAACCAAACATTCTATCCCATCTATCATTTTACACTAATTTCAAAACTAAAATCAACTGGCGGCATTTACGTACTAAACTCGACGCCAATCATACCTTACAATGTAAACAAACAATGAACTTTGATAAAAATATTGAAAGGCTTTAATGCGTTTTTACAAATCTTTTAAGATTTTTAAGGCTTTAATATGTTTTAGAAATATTTTAACCGTTTTTTTAATGAAACAGTCAAAGAGTCGTTCATTCGGAATAAAAAAACTGTCCATTTGGAAGTTGTATTTTCTGAATGGCAACAGTTTTGGTTTGTTTTTATTTGGTATTGCATTGTTTATAATCATGAAGTTACATAATTCTATTTATAGGTTCATGTTTATAATAGCCAGTCATCCGTTATATTTAATTTAGAAATTTAAACATTACAATTGAATAGTTTTTCAAGGTTTAATAGGAAATGAATAGGAATATGTGCGATACAAAACATGTATGAAAATGATATGTATGTTTCCTAAGTTGAATTAAACAAACGGAAAAAAAAATGGCTGCCAAAAGTTTCTGTTTTGAAGCGGTACTAACCGGATTCGTTCATGACAGATGAGGGTCATTATATATATTAATAGATTATTGCATAAAAGACGTATACATACACACACACACACACATATATATATATATATGAACCACAGTTTTTATAGAGAATTTTTTACTGTATTTTTATAGTATTTCTAAATTAGACAGGGATTATAGTTAAAAAAAAAAAAAAAAAGAAAGTGGTAGCACAGAAGGCGAAAATTTCTCATTCGCAAAGTGTTCTGTAAAATGTACGCATACTTGGAGCTCTGATTACATATATCTTAAGCCAGAGCTCTATGTCTACGCTCCCCCCCCCCTTTTTTTAGGACTATTTCAGGGATGAGGAATTTTCGACTTTTTTATACTACAATTTATATACAGCTACCTTCATCCTTTTTAAATACAGCGCATTACTATAAAAATACGGAAAACATATCCAAGTGAAAAGAGTGGTGGCAAAAAAAGAGAGAGAGAGAGAGAGATTTCATCTTTGGTACTGTCTAGAGAAAAAGACGTAGGCTTCGAGTTCTGCTTAAGCAGGGGTACTCTCCGCCCTTTTTCCAGGATACTTTAGAAATGAGAAATATTGGCTTTTTTATCCCCCAATAATTTCATGCAGAAATCTGTGTGCTGTTTTTATAGCAATTTATTGTGATTATATAGCTTAAATATTGTTATAGAAATATCTTTGTAGCAATAAAGGAGGAAAATGTCAGCTTGGAGAATGTCTTGAAAGTAAGGCTGAGAGTACGACCCCTGGCTTAAGCTAATATTTAATTGCCCTTTCCTAGAATGGAAATAAGGGACAAAAAAAAAAAAAAAAAAATCTGGTGTGAAACAACCACACGATTTCCATTACCCACTATTACACGTATAATATAAATTTTCGAGAGATAATGTGATCAGAAAACATAAAAGTGACCTACAGAAGTAGAAACCTTAAATTTTTCCGGTATAAGAAACTTATAAAGACATATAAAACAAAGCTTACGTATAGCGAGGTAAAAAATAAGAGAAAAAAATCCGTACAACCGTTTTTAAAGGAACGCCTTTGCGAGGCCTGAAATTGAGCTATTTATACAGGACGACTATCAATTTTCCTGAAATAACCAACTATATCATTCGAAAGGACATCTAATAGAGTGTTTATATAGCAAGTTTGAAGAAAATCGTTAGAGCCGTTTTTCAGATACGGACTTACGGTCCCACTTCCGGTTTCCGATGTCCCACTTCCGGTTTTTCAATTTTCACTAAAATTTGGGAATTTCATCAGTACACCAGACGTATTTCAATTCTAAAGTTTCGTAGCTCTATCTTTATTAGTTTCTGAGCTATAATACCCAGAAGATTCTCCACATACACACACACACACATACATACATACATACACACTGACCAATTGCCAAAAACTACTTTTTTGTACTCAGGGGACCTTAAAACGTGTAAATCAGGGGAAAACCCGATATCGAATTTTCAGACCGAATACAATACTTCTATTACCTACGGTAGTAGGGTAATGGAAGTAATAAATAAATAAGAGACTTAATACTGCAGAAATAGATGCAAAATTTAATTTTGAATGAACATAATGAATAATATTAACATTTTTAACTATATACTACATATTAATTAATTTCGTAATCTTAACAGAAAATAATCCTGTACGATACACAATGCATGCTTCCTTATAATTAATAACTATTACTTTAAGAAATTTTCAATTTCTAATATTTGTGAAGACAAAACTTTTCAAAGATAATGACAGTATTATTTATTTAATATCATCAGATTCTTTTCAAAAAATACATTAGATAGCACAAATAAAGCAGATCTTGCTGATTAAATAGTAGTTCTATCTAAGAATCTCGCTAGAATTTTATTCATTTAATTGAACATTTAGAAATTCTAAAGATTTATATTTTGCATTTAGTGAATTCCATAAAAATAAATTGAGCAAAGATGCAGTTTCAGAAGATTAAACTTTTATTTTGTATAAAGGTTGCGCTATTCATTTCTTTAAAGGTTATCTCAAGGTAAACATATTGCAAATACAAATAAATGCAATAGAAAGATTAAACGGTCCATTTCAGATGAAATTTGAAACAGGAATTTTAAATGTGTAACAATACTTGATTAAAATTATAATGCATTTTTCTGTTTACAGTACACATTTAGGAACTATTTACTGCTTCGTAAATGTAAGTTTTTATTTCCTGTACAGTTAAAGATGTTAAATCTTTTGAAAATACTTGAAACGTTTGACTATTCATTTCTTTAGTTTTATCTTATAGGGGAGTTTTATTGAAAATTATTATAACATTATTCTTTTAAGTTTAACTTTTTTTTTTTTTTAGCAACATGTTTAATCTGTAATACAATGTATAATGGAATAACATTTTTTTTACTTTCTTCTATATTCAATAGAGGAAAGCATTATAATCGTAAAAAAATTCTACCTTGTGTTTTTGATAGATTTACACGTTTTGAGAGTTGTAGAACGCAATTTGACCCTTTTTAGAAAATGTCTGCCTGTCTGTGTGTCAAAAAATTTTGTGGCGACTGTATCGCAGGTACTACTGCTCAGAATTTCATACAAATTGGTATGTAGTTACACATTGATATAAATTATTGCTTATCAACTTTTGGTAAAAATTATCCAACAGCTTGCGTTGCCATCCCGATTTTTCTAAATATTTAACATGGTAGTATAGGACAAGATTTTGTATAAATGTGCGTGAAGAGAATTATTTTTTAATAATCATAATGAAATTTAAAAGAATTATTTGTAATAGAGATAGTCATCTGGAAAAAAAAAAAATGTGTATGTAGGAGACTCGCCTACCCCCTCGAGGTAAGTAAATTTTCATGATGGTTATCTTTCACAATCTCGCCAATACATTTAAAGCGAATGGTTTACCCATCGATCTGCGGTAATTTAAAATAAAATTATCGATTTTTTTTCATTTTTTTTTTAAATGTAATATTGAGAATAAAATTGACTTTTTTTTTGGATATTTAGTGTTATACTACTTCTCTAATATGGAAAATGTTTGCATTATCATGGAAGATATTTTTTTTTTAATATTTTTAATAAATTATTGTTACTGAGTGAATTTGTGTAGGGAAATGTAGAAGAAAGTCATGTGGTGGCCACAAGATACTAGTTTTTTTTTTCCTTTTTTTAATATATGTTCCACTTGTTGAAAATTTTATTTGAAATCATAAATAATTCTGGAGTGACCCCCCTCAACTTTCTGATCATTAAGTTATTAACGATTGTACAAATAAATAAAAGTTAGACAAGTGCTTAAATAAACAAAAGAGAACATTATAATAAAGTGTTTGAGTATTTTTTTTTTTTCGTATAAAGTATATTGTCTAATTTAACTCTAGCACTTCAAGGAATTTGATTCGCAGATCATAATTATAAAGAACATTTTGTTTTACCCCTTAAAAACCTGTGTTATTTTCAACTATATATGTACACCTCGTGCCACAGTGACCTATAACATGTATGTAAATTTTCAGATGAATGGGTTAAGCTTTTAGACGCTATCGAACTTTAAGTAATTTGATCCCATAAGTCATAATAATAATGAATTTTTCATTGTATCCTTGTAAGAAAAAAAATCCAGATTTTCTAAAATTCATACAGTTTATGAGATTATTATCTATAATAGGTGTATAAATTTTCGCTTCATTCGAATAAGGAATTTAGACGATATCTCACTTTAAAGAATTTGAGTCCATAGGCCATAATGATATAGAGTTTTTCTTTGTGTAATTTTAAAAGAATACTATAAATGCTAGGTTCACCAAAATCTATAAAGTTTCGGGCACGGGGACCCATAACGTGCCTATAAAATTTCAGCCCATTTGATTTACGAATCTAAATGCCATCGCAATTTAAATATTTTCAGCCCAAAAGTCATAAAGATAAAGAATTTTTTTTTTCTGTACCTGTAAAAAATATATATATCAATGCTAAAATCACCAAAATCAAGAGAGTTTGTGCTATAATTTATATCAAACTTACCAACATTCAGTTCATTCGAAGAAAGTGTTTAGACGTTATAGTTTTCATTCACATGCATACACACACAAACATACATACATACTTACAAACATCAGCGTAAAATTAGATGAAATGAATTGAGTAGGCCTCAAAACGTAAATGCACAAAAATCTCAAAGTTGAATTTTTCCCGATTACAATACAATTTCAGATCGTAGTGCTGTATGTTCGGAGAATAAAAATTAAAACAATATAATAATAATAACTGCTTAGTTATAAATAAAGACGTTATAAAATTTGAAATTTTGGCTTTAATATTTATGTATACAATGTATATTAATATATATATAGAGAGAGAGTGATCATTTTAAAAGATTACCCGTTGTTTTTTCTTATTACACTTAAATACGACGGATGTAGCAACTGTTCTAACACTGAACTATAATTGTTTAAACCTTGTTTAAGTGTGGGAGACTACTACCAACACTGTTGAACTGTTACAACTTTATTTGTGAGGTAAAACAGAAATGGCGACACACAATGTTTTTAATCCTGTAATAACTTTATTTATGAAAAACAAAATTTATTTTATTTTATTTTTTACATTATCATTCCTACGTTATATTTACATTATCATTAACTTTTTTACATTATCATCTCATAGGCTTTTCCAGAGAAGTCCTGCAAACATTGATGAATTAAAACAGATCATAACTCAAGAAATATCGTAAATAACACCAACAATGCTGCGAAATGTGTCAAAAACCTGGTACGACGTGTTCATGTTTGCATTCAAAATGGTGGCGAAGATTTTCAACATTTTCTGTGAGGAATGCTATTGTAAAAGAATTAAATTATGTCTTTCAAAAATAAAATTATTACAGGATTAAAAGAAATGTACTTCTCCATTTCGGTTTTACCTTACAAATAAAGTTGTAACAATCCAACAGTGTTTGGAATTGTCTCACAAACTTAAATAAGGTTCAAACAATTCAATGTTAGAATAGTTGCAACATCCGTCAGATTTAAGGGTTATAAAAAAAACCCACGGGTATACTTTTAAACTGATCACCCTGTATATATATGTGTGTTTGTATGAATATTTTACATGTATATGTATAATTAATATATAATTATACATATTATGTATTATGTATTATTTTATGTATATGTATAATTATTATATTATTATAAAATTATGTACATATTATTTGTATATGTAAATAAATATCCTCAGAAATAAAATTCTAAATATATTTTTTCGTAGACTGAAATTCATTGAGTTAAATTTTCCTAAGATAAAGGGGCATTATAACAAAAAAAAAAAAAAAAAAAAAAAAAAAACAATCAACAACTTACAATAATGCTCATCAACGGGAATTCAACGACATTACTTATTCTTCGACCACATTTGATGAAACCATGAAGCACATGCGCAAGCGCTAACTCAACGAGTCCAATGCTGAAATAAGGGTGACAGTCAACTGACTCGGAGAAAATGAGCAATAACAGAACACGGATTTGCTGGATGTTTTCCAAATTTCATGCTGCCATCTCTTTTACATTTTGGACGCGTCCTCACTACTAGTTACTTTCCGAACACTATAGTGAGGAAAGTATTGTAATCATGTCAAAAATCCGAATCCGAGATTTTGATGTTTCTATACGTTTCGAGGTCCAACGAGTCCGTTTTCACTATTTTTACGATGATGTATGTATGTGTGTGTGTATGTATGTGTGTATGTATGTGTGTATGTGTGTGTGTATGTATGTGTGTATGTATGTGTGTATGTCTGTGAGTGAACACGCTAGCGTCTAAACGCTTTGTTCGAATAAGCTGAAAGTTGGTACGTATATTGTAAGTCACCATAGTACGAACCCTATAGATTTTGGTGAATCTAGCACTTATAGTTTTTTTACAGGGACACAAAGAAAAATTCTTTATCATTATGGCCAAGGGACATAAATCTTAAAAGTGCGATAGCATCTAAACGCCTTACTCAATTGAGCAAAAACTTTATACACATATTATAGGTCACAGATACTCAATCTGTATAGATTTTGGAGAATCTAGCACCTATAGTTTTTTTACATTGACACAAAGAAAAATTCTTTGCCAAATTTTTAAAAGTGTGATAGCGTCTAAACGCCTTATTAATCTCAGCAAAGAATTTGTACACATGTTATAGGTCACATTTGAACCAACTGTATAGATTTTGGTGAATCTAGCACTTACAGTTTTTTTACAGGGACACAAAGAAAAATACTTTATCTTTATGGCCTATGAGACCAGCGATAGCATCTAAACGCCTTATTCAATTGAGCTGAAAATTTGTATGAATATTATAAATCACTGTTGCACTAACTATAAGCATTTTGGTGAATCTAGCATTTATAGATTTTTACAGGGACACAACGAAAAATTCTTTATCATTATGATCTAAGGGCTCAAAGTTCAGTAGCGTTAAATAAAACCTCATGTGATATATGGAGAAAAATACTCAAACACTGTGTTATGGTTTTCTCTTTTTTGTTTGTTTAGCAACCCCTGTTTCTTTATTTTATCTACAAAACTGTTAGTTACTCAATGTTCGGAAAGTCGAGTGGAGTCACTCCAGATTTTTTTAGGATATGTGGCTGCACTGTAATTGCAGATGCATAGTTGTTTACTTTAGCACTTTTTGGCTACCAGGAAATTTCAGTAGATTTTTCTGTCTATATTTCTGTAACAGTTTTTACTGAATAAACAAAATGAAAATTTCTACACATTTTCCCAGTTTTCAAAAAGTGATTAAGTAGGAAAGTATGTGAGGAAGAGTATCCTAATTAGAGACTTAATGAGGTTCAGTTTTATAAAAAACGCTATACACCATTAGTTGTTGGGGAGTTTTACGCTCAAAGGTGGTGAATTGGAAGTGCTGGGTTCGATCGCATGTCGCGAACATCGACCTAGACGTTCGGAGATTTCTGCTGACCGCGTAAATACTAGTTGGAACTCTTTAGAAAGACACCCAAGAAGGGCATTCTCACATTAGGCGTATGTGTAGTAAATCAGCTTTAAGCCACAAAACCAATCAAACATAGAAAACATGATTTATATTGATGTTTGTGTGCGCAGTTGGAATTTGTTGCACATTCTTACTTATGAAACGGAATAATAAATGCAATAAACTTGCAGTTGCCCTTTTTCTAAAATTTTCTATAACTCTAAACTAAAAAAAAATATTAAATTTAAAAGTCATTGTTACATAAATCCCCTTTTTTTTTTAATTAAATAAATTTATAATTTAAATTTATAAATAAAATTAAATTAAATGTATAGCTTTTTAAATTCATAGGTAAAAAATAAAGGAACATTTATTGCGTACAAATTAAATAAAATTAAATAAATAAATAAATAAAAAGTATTTTTAATTAACACACATAAATAAAAGGTGTAGCATTCATAAGTTACATTTCCATCTTAATGATTATAAAGGCGTAATTAATTACAATTTATTCTCATGTCCTAAGACAGTTTTCTGTAATTTTTCTCCTGTATTCTAAATGATATTTCTAGAGAGTTAATTACTTACACGTTGCATCTAGCAAATGATTAAGAAATGTAATTACGCAAAGAAATGGCGAGATGTTACTGATATAAAATTATGAATACTAAAGAAGATATCTCCAAATATGCTTATGACAAAAATATGAAAAATGACTTAATTAATTGGATTAATGGAGAACGTTTGTTGCATTCGTTAATTTCTCTTAGTGGGAAATAAGAATATAATAAATATATTTTAGATATAAGAATATTAACCCGTTAAACGCCGCTATGTGAGCCACACAGAAAATTTAGTATATTCATAATAATTTTAAATACATTTTCTGTCTCTATTGCAAAACAGTTGAAATTTTCTTTTTAACTGTAGCCATTTACGAAATATAACTAGTTCCCGTTACGGGAGCTTTGGCGTCTTATAGGGGTAAAAAGCTTTCTCCACTTCGGAAACAACAATTCATTTTTGCTACTGAAATCTAGATATATAAAGTAATTCTTTGTGTTGTTGACACAATTGCAAAAATACATTTAAAATATTGTAAAAGTTATATGTACAGTATTAAGTAAATATTAACAATATTATCAATATATTTCAGCACATAAAAAGAGAAGTATAGGTAGTGAGCATTATGCACATATAAAAATGTGAGGGGGGGGGGGAGAAACTGTTGCCTATTTCACGACATTCTTTTATTTATATCCATGAAAATATAAATTTGATGCCGCATAACGTTTCACTTTCCGCATTTTATTAGAGTATTTTTTTTTCTTCCTTACGTAGTTTGCATCTAGATTGTTTTTCATCTCTTATAATAAAGTGATTTACCCCATCAAATTATTTATTGCTATTCACAGGTACAACTGATCCTGCCTGAATACTGGGCCGACTAACAGCCGAGCGGTTCTGCGCTCAAAGCTGGTAGATGGGAAGTTCAGGGTTTGATTCCAAGTCGCGCTCATTGAACTAACTGTTCGGAGTTTTCCGTGGTTTTTTCCAAACTCGCGTAAATATTTGCTAAGACCCCCTCAGAACCCCCATCCCCCCCTTGAGGGAATTTTAACTATAGGTCTAGTAACCTAGTGTAGTCAATTTGCCTTAAATCCTGTAACCAGCATGTCTGAAAATTTTCATGTTTTTTTCTTCGTCTGTGACAACACCAGGATCACGCGACAAACATATAATGCTACCATCATCCGAATATTCATCGGAATCAAGAGTTTCAAAATATTCCAGTGCTTGCTGGACTGTTAAAAATTAATCACGCATTTTTAAAACGTGAATTATAATTTGAAAATCCTACTTTCTGAAGTTTCTTTCAAACAGTATTACTGATAAACATATATGCATTTCAAAAATATTCCTCCTGTTTTGGGATAATAAATAAAAAAGCAAATAAACACAAACGTAAACGTCTGTTCTCCGAACCAAATTTTAAAAATCACAAGAAATAACCATTTTGTGAAGTTCAAAATTGTCAATCAGCATAACTTTCTTTATTTTGCGCGCTAACAAGATAAAGACGAGAAATGTTAGTGGGAGGGTACCAAAGCTCTCGTTGTGAGAGCATGAAGAAAAATGACTTATTTCTAAATCACTTATTTCTAATTTACTTAAACCACATAATATTTATACTACTTTCCAGCCGATTAAACAATAAAAAAACTTTATTTTTGACTTTAAACCTGTAACCCTTTCTTTGGATATAACTGGCGTAATATATTTATTTCCTTGTAAAAATTGTAAATTTGTTTATATAGGTTAAACTGGCCGTACGGTAAGAATTAGATTACAGGAGCACAGACGGTCATATAAAAATTGCAACCAAAATTCTAAAATTGTAATCCATTAAATAGAAACATATCATATTCCTGACTTCGATAATATAAAAGTTCTAAATTATGGCTATGATAATTAAAAATCACGTATTTTCCTTGAGAGTTGGCACACTGCAAGCCATCTCTAAACTATCAATGAAGCATGCACACTGGCTCCTCAATATTCTGCACTTCTATAAATCCCTTGTGTATTCATGTAATGCTTGCAAATTATGTTGTAGTGATACTGATAAGGACACCTGGATGGGTTTCGAAACGTCTAAATTTTAAATGTTTTAAATGTATATTTTGTTTTAAAATGTAGTTTAACTAAAGTTTTGTCTCGTAAATAAAATAATTTTTGTTTTTAATATATATATAATTGAGGCGGTTTGATGTTTGTGTAAGTTAATAAAGAAAAAGAGTTTCCAGCATTCCTTTAAAGGAATCTATTTGTACTGGATTTTAAACATGTTGTTCTGTAGTATGCCGCTCTTACATGTACATTGTACTTGAAAAAAAATAATCGACTGCCTTATAAAAAAAATAAGTTTTTTATAAGTCAGTCAGAAGAACAAATTTTCACTTTTTTTGAAAAATGAAAATGAATATTTAAAAAAAAAAAAAAAAAAAAAAAAAAAAAAAAAGTTCAAATGAAAAAGTACAATGTACCCGATACTGCAAATATTCGTATGAAGTATAAATTTCATAAATAGCATTCAAATATTTTAAGGGAAAAAATAAAAGGAGATGTTCCCGCAACGGGAGCTTTGGCGCCTAACAGGGTAATAATTAAAGAAAAACTATTAAAAAATTTCCATCACAGATTTGACAAAAAATAGGAATGATTAATCTTACAACTTCGCATTTTCAAATACTATCTAAGTTATTTTCCGGAAAAACTGGGTAACGTGATTGAAGAATAAGGAAAAATATTTCATCAAGACACCAAAGAAATATATAGAAGGTATCGGGGACGATGGGGGATAAGATGTTAGCACATTATTGCTGGATGGTGCACAGAAATTCCCCCCCCCCCCTCAAATCCTTCAAACCATGCACAAAAGCAAAGGTTTAAAAGGGGTTTTGGGAACACATTTAAATGATAATTTATAAATATATATATATATATATATATTTTACATAAATTGTTACGAATTTTTTATGACCTCTGGGTGAATTCTTTCGATTTCCCTGGTTACTTTTTGAAAATTCCTGAGATAAAAGGAAGAAAAGATAATCATTTCTGAATTCAGCGTATGAAAACACGTTAAAGACACCTAACGCAGTAAATAAATAAATAAAAAATCTGGAGTGCCTCCATTCGACTTTCCGAATATTGAATAATTAACAGTTTTGTAGAGAAAGTAAAGAAAGAGGAGTTGTTAAACAAACAAAAGAGAGAAAACTATTATAGAGTGTTTGAGTATTTTTCTCCATATATTACACGATGTTTTATTTAACGCTACTGAATTTTGAGCCCATAGATCACAATGATAAAGAATTTTTCGATGTGTCCCTGTAAAAACCAATAAACGCTAGATTCACCAAAATGCTTATAGTTAGTGCAACAGTGATTTGTAATATTCATAAAAATTTTCAGCTCAAATGAACAAAGGGTTTAGATGCCATCGCACTTTTAAAAATTTGGTCCCATAGGCCATAATGATAAAGAAATTTTCTTTGTGTCCCTGTAAAAAAACTGTAAGTTCTAAATTCACCAAAATCTATACAGTTGCTGCAACTGTGACCTATAACATGTGTACAATTTTTTTTCTCAGATTAATACGCGTTTAGACGCTATCACTCTTTTAAAATTTGGTCCCATAGGCCATAATTATAAAGAATCTTTCTTTATAACCCTATAAAAAAACTATAAGTGCTAGATTCACCAAAATATACAGGGTTACTACTATGGCGACTTAAATATACGTACCAACTTTCAGCTTATTCGAACAAAGCGTTTAGACGCTAGCATGTTCACTCACAGACATACACACATACATACACACAAACATACATACATCAGCATAGAAATAATGGAAACCGACTCAGGGGACGTCGAAACGTATAGAAACATCAAAATCTCAAATGCGGATTTTCGAAATGATTACTTTCCTCTCTATATGATTACTTTCCTCTCTATACTTTCCTCTCTACAGTGTTCGGAAAGTAAAAAAAAAAAATGAACGATTTCGCTGACCTATGTTATTTGTTAAGGTATGTACTTTTTTTAAAATTCTCGTACTAGTTCACAAATATAATAGTTTCTTAGCTATTAAAATCGTTAGCGAACAACAGTCTTAATTAAAAATAAAAATAAAATATTTTTAATAATATATTTTAATTATATCATATTTTTAATGGTAAACTCAATTAAAATATGTATTAGAATATAAACCACACAGTAAAATTCTCTTTTTATTTTAGTTCGTATTTTAAACTTTGCACGATATATAATAATAATAATAATAATAATAATAATAATAATAAATACACTTAGAATTCTTAGTGTATGCGGAAGATTCTATCTCGGATTTTTCCCTTCCTTTTTTCATCAGTGCAATCAAAAAAATATCTGAAGTTCATGTTAATATTTAAAACTATAAAACTATTTAATGCAATAAAATTTAGTGATTTATTTTTCAATATTTACTAAGAGAAAACTGTATTTTAATTGCTTATATTTGACAAAAATAAATGAAAAAGAATGAAATTTCAAGAATATTCAATTATGAATATAATTCTTTCATATTTTATAAAGATTTTTAATTGTTCTATCTTTTCACAATGGTAGTATTACTCTCTAAAAAACTTTCATTACTTTTTCTATTAAACTGCGTTTTTAAAACGTGTATTTTTTTAAAATAATCTTTAAATAGTCATGTATAAAACTGCATGCAACTACCGTTTATTAGCTGTTACTGAATTAAATTTTTATCAAAATCGTAAAAGAACTTGCGTCATTTTGGGAATTCGATATTAAATATTTCAATAAAAATCATATTTATATTACTTTTCAAAGCTAAATAAAAATAAAAATAAAAAACTTTTAATTTTGCTGCTATATTTATTAATTTTTACTTCCTGTCCCTCAATATAAAGCCCTTTAAAGGGGAAGATGATGTTCAAACCCCGGATATTTCGCAGATTTGAGATACATTTCACATTTGTACATCATTTTTAACTCTCAACATTATGTACTAAAGATTGAACCCCCTCCCCTCTTTTTTTTCGACGTTCATTAAAGATATAGTTCTTAATGTTTTATTTTACTTTTTATTTACTTATTTTTTAATAAAGTATATTTATTTATTTATTCTTATTTCTAGGTTTCGTACACAACACACTTAATTCTTTACTGTTTTTGAGAAACTATAAATATTAGTCAAAATACAAATAATCATTATTTTTTAAATAGCGATTTCTTTCTTTTTTTTTTTTTTTTTTCTAAAATGGTAGAATGTACCTTTATTATGTAAAAATGCATTTCCTTTGCTGAAAATAACAAAATGTTCTTCTAAAAAATCTTTGAAATACATTCTAAAAATTTATTGTTGTAAAATAGAATGTTTCTAATATTTAAGTAATGTATAAATTATTTAAATCACATTTGATAAATATATTTCATTTATAATTTACATATTTATACGTAAAATTATATTGTACTTTAATAAAGCAAATTGAAAAGCAAATAAGTTACTTTTATAAAAACTTACTATAAAAATTATATATATATATAAACAATTTTTAAATCTGCATAGAATTTAGTAACATATGTACAGCCCGATATTTATTGTAATAAAATCCGTTTATTACTGTTAAAAAGATCTTATTTGCCGAAAAGAAATAATTATAAAGATAATAAATAACAAATGAAGTAATAATAAATAACAAACAGAAATAGAAATTTTCTGAAACTGCGCTACAAAATTTAAATAAACGATATTTGTAACAGTTGGTTTTGATGAAAGATATTTATAAGAAAATATACTTGTTGCATTTTTCGAATTTAATTTATTATCACGGGACAACGTATTAGGAATACACAATTTTAGAAATCGAAGAAAAAGTTCTTGATACAAAATAATTTTCTCTTTGGCAATTCTAGACAAATAACTATTGCCGGAAATGTTTAAAATCCCTCTTTATTACTTTCTTATACAAAAGTACTTACGTTATTCTTACCAGAATTAATTTAATACTTATTGTCTTAAGAAAACATACTGCTAGATCATTCGGTTTGCCATTATTATAAATAGTTTCAAATTTTTTGAAAAATAAGTAATAGTTACGCAGCACATTGTAGAAAATTTTGAAACGTGTTTTTTTTTTTTTTTTATTCAAAGTGTGTGTGTACCAATTTTTATTTTTATTTATTTTTATTTTTATTATTCTTTCCAAATGTGTACCACATGCTTTATTCTGGAGGAATGTATAGAGTTATCGGAATTATTTTGTGTGTCCCGTAGGTAATTATTAATTCTGTGCAAACTTTTCTCTATAAAAAAGAAAATAATAATAAAAATAATAAACTTCTGAAAAATGCATCTTATTTTTATTATTGTGAATGCAACTTAACTACGTTAATTTACGTTTAAGTAAAATCTGTCCATAGATCATGATAATAATTATTTATTTGGTGAGTCTCTCTAAATAGACCATAAACAATATACATACAATAAAACATACAACTAATTTTGCATGGATAATGAACATGAGTACGAATTTGCAAGTTAATCGGGTAATTATTATGACCAATATCGCTATACACAAATATTCTATCAATGTTCTGTAAAAAAAAAAAAAAAAAAAAAAAAAAAAAAAATCTTTCGGTGCATATGTGTGTAATCACAAACAAATTGCACACACAAAAATACGTAGCTATTTTTGTGTGACTCACAAATATACGTACCAATTTTCAAGTAAAGGAGGATTTTTGAACTATCGGGCTGCAAGCACAGATAGGAAGAAACAAAAAATAAAATTAAGAAAAGCATCCACTGCAAATAATAATAATTTCTAATTATATTTTTAACGATATATAGGTATAAATAATTAGAAATGGGTGATAATACACTCTGTAAAATGAAATAATAATTTAAACAAACATACGAAGATGCATAAATTTTTTGCAAATTAAAAATGCTGTTCTCAATTAAGAACTAAATGTTGTTTGTAAATTGAGATTTACTATAAAATATTAAGTTTGTGTGCTACATTTAATTAAATTTTGACTTTTTTGACTTTTTATTTTTATAAATTAGGTATAAATTATATATATATATATATATATATATATATATATATATATATATATATATATATATATTATTTTATTTTTACTTTGATGCAAAATTTAAAAATCACACTACCCCAAAATACAGAAAATAATCTGGTGTGTCACTCACACGAACTTATTTTTACCTTGAAATTTAATATTATAAATACAGGTTGGAGAATAAGAGGTAAGATAACGAGTACTGTTATGTAAACCTACGATGAATATTTCAAATTAGGTTTTAGAAGAGATTTATATGATAATTAGTTCTGTGTGAGGTTGGTTATCGCCCCCTCAACCCCCGTTTGATTAATGCACATATATTTATATAGAATTTAAAATCGTTATTAAAATTAAAAGTTCATATAAAATTATTCAAACAACTTTCACACGCATCATTCATTGAAACTTATCTGTCTTGATGAAACATTTCCAACAGCAAACTTACATTAGCTTGAAAATGCAGCTTTTGGATCTCCTCAAATTATTTGTTTTTCAGTTACTCTAAGAAATCCAGACAAAGGTAGAGCGTTAAAAAAATATGACTCCGGTAATAAGGAAGCCTCAGCACGTGTATCTATATATATATATATATATATATATATATATATATATATATATATATATAAATATATATATATATATATATACATGAATATTTAGCTTGAATACATACATTATATACCATATGTCTATGAGGAATTCATTTCAATTCCTGAGCAGATTTCCTCGACATGGTAAAATATTATAGCAAAACACTTCTACTAACAATAAAAAATAATGTCATCGCTTAAATATTTACAGTTTTGTATATCTTTAGAAGATTATGTACAGACCACATGGTACACCTAAATATAATCCTATAGATAAAGTATACGGCACAACCTGAAATACACTTCCATCGATTTTCAGCTATTGTTGCGCTATAATCTACTGCTTTTGTGAAGCTCTGTAAATGAACAGCGAATGATTTCCCTACCGTATCCGCGCTTGTAATGATCGATAGATGGCGCTTTTTCAGAATTTGTTGTTAGTAAATATTATAGCCACGCGTATTTATTATTGTTCTTTTTGTTATTCTACTTAATATTCGTACTATAATTTCTCCGCCATTACATCATGGAAAATTGATTGCTTTTGGAAAAAAAATATTTCAGTTTATTCGAAGTTCGATCGGAAGTAGATTTTTAATTGAAGTTGAACAAATATTAGTTTCAAATCATTTGATTAATTCTTTATTTCCATTAGCCGAAGTAACTGAAATTTTAAATTTGTCATTTGGAACTAAATGGAAGCTTTATTCTGGATTTCTTGGTTCTTTGGAGTTACACTGGAGCACACAACAGTATGTGTTATCTTTTTTACCGGATTTATTCATTTTTATTCAATAAATATAAGTGAAACTAAACACCGGCATGTAATGGCGGCTTGATGGAAGCCGAATTAAAGCATGTTAATTGTAATTTCACCTTAGCCCACCAGAGGGCGAGCATTTCATTACAATCGCGGATTCTACATGAGGCATGTTTTTACGCATATGAAATATATATATATACATATATATAATTAATTTGGTTTAGTACAGTCTATAGATATTAAACTCTACTTAACCTGCAATTTCCCCCATAGACGTAATGTATTTGAAACCTCTTGGGTGTCCCTGTAGACGAACCATTTGCTTCATCTCAAAGAAAAGCTTAGTGTAACATCTGTATATCATACATATTTAGAGTAAAGTTTGGACTTTCTGCTACTATTTGTCCTTGGGATATGCTGATGACAGACAGATACACACACATAAGCAGACTCACACAGTCGAACCGCTAAATTTCGACCTCTGGGGACCTCAAAACGTGTAAATGCAACAAAAACATACTTTCGAAATTTTGATCAAAATAAACAATACTTTCTCTACCCTGTGGATAAGGAAAAGTAAAAATAACAATCTAATTAAACTACAGTATAATTTTTCATACTTGCAACAATGAATTAAGGATATGAATTAAGACTATAAGAATATAAGAATTAAGAATATAAGAATATACGAATTAAGAACTAAATATTCTGCACTATGTTTAAGAATTTACATTGCATAACATTCCTTAGACAATTATGATGTCGAACTAATTAAAAAATAAGAGAATTTTATTAGATTTATCGAAGGAGTTAATATTTATCAAAACACAAACTCTCCATTAAATATCGTAAAAATACGTAATAAATAAATATATAATGATATATTTATAAATATAGTAAATTTACATTTTGGTTTATTTTTCAAAACATGGACATTTTTTAGTCAGCATTATGTTGTTGTTGTTGTTTTTTTTCTCAGTTGAAACGCATTATTAAGTAAATAAATGTACATATAAATCCAAAGCGCCATGAGATCTTCTTTAAAAATTCTGTTTGTAAAAACATTTTGTCAGTAGAGAAATGAGAAATACTTTGAAGACATTTTCAATTTAAATTCAAGAGGACACCAGCTTCTTTTATAAAAGAATAGCCTGTCACAGACTTGAAAGATTGTGATGGGTCCTTTCTCTATAAGCGTTTTATGCTTCTCAAATTCTAAGAAAGTATGTCAATGTAAATATTAGAAACGTGACAAGTGTTGTTGGATTTGACTATTCTGAAATGTTCATGTTTTAGAGCGAAGCTATTTCTTATTTTCTTTAAAATTATATTTATTTTCTAATTCTAAATTTAACGTGTTGCTGATTTTATGTTCTTTGTTTTTTCAATATATAGGTATCGTATAGATTAAAATGGGTGTTATTGTGATCCATAATATGAAATAATACTTTAAACACAAAAAAAATAAAGACACCTATATTCAAATAAATAAAAAGTGCAGTTTTTGATCAGAGTCTAATTATTGTTTGAAAATTAAGAAAGAATAGAAAATATTAATTGTGTTACATTTAATAGACTGTGAACTTTATTATTATTTTTAAGATATATCAATATTTCTGCTGTAGTAATATGTACTTATATTGATTTTATATTGCAATGATTAAGAAATTGTACTGCTACAAGTATAATTAGCAATTTAATCCAATTAAAATATAACATTAATATAATAATAACATTAATAACATTTTTATTAATAACATTAATAAAATATAATTATAAAGGTATTTCTTATTTTGTTTTAAATTATCTTTATTTTCTAATTCTAAATTTAACGTGTTGCTGATTTTATGTTCTTTGTTTTTGCACTATATTAGGTATCGTATAGATTAAAATGAGTGTTATTGTGGTCCATAATATGAAATAATACTTCAAACAGAAAAAAAATAAAGACACCTATATTCAAATAAATAAAAAGTGCAGTTTTTGATCAGAGACTAATTATTGTTTGGGAATTAAGAAAGAATAGAAACTATTAATTGTGTTGCATTTAATAGACTGTGAACTTTATTATTTTTAAGATATATCAATATTTCAGATGTAGTAATATGTACTTATATTGATTTTATATTGCAATGATTAAGAATTTGTACTGCTACAAGTATAATTAGCAATTTAATCCAATTAAAATATAACATTAATATAATAATAACATTAATAACATTTTATTAATAACATTAATAAAATAGAATTATAAAGCTATTTCTTATTTTGTTTTAAATTATCTTTATTTTCTAATTCTAAATTTAACGTGTTGCTGATTTTATGTTCTTTGTTTTTGCAATATATTAGGTATCGTATAGATTAAAATGGCTGTTATTGTGGTCCATATTATGAAATAATACTTTAAACAGAAAAAAATAAAGACACCTATATTCAAATAAATAAAGAGTGCAGTTTTTGATATAAGAATAATTATTGTTTGAAAATTAAGAAAGAATAGAAAATATTAATTGTGTTACATTTTATAGACTGTGAACTTTATTATTTTTAAGATATATCAATATTTCAGATGTAGTAATATGTACTTATATTGATTTTATGTTGCAATGATTAAGAAAATGTACTGCTACAAGTATATTTAGCAATTTAATCCAATTAAAATATAACATACTCTTTAACACTCATTAGCATTTATTTATTTATTTTTGGAGGGGGATATAAACTATAGGTGTTAAAAACAAACAAAAAAAAAAAATTATAATAATAATAATAATACCGGATTGTACATATATATAGTAAAACGTATATACATATAAATTAGTAAAACGTAATTTTCATTTTAAAAGTGAAAAGATTAAAAAAAAGATTAAATATATCTGCGAGAGGCAAAAGCATTTTTGTGTAACTCTAAACAAATGTCTATCTGGTTACATATATTTAAAATATAAGAGTTTAAAACTAAAAAAATAAACTTTAATAATAGGCACCATGCACCTTTATACATACCTGACAATATCCTAATTAATATACCATAACATTTTTAGTACCGCGCGTTTCTCCACAACGTTTAATATTTAGAGTAATTATTACAGGGAAGAGTTAAACTAAATTAATATGCTCTGAGAAAACAATTTTTGCCAGACTTCGCACTGCTTATATATCAAATGATGTCTTTAGCAAAATATTAAGTTATATCTCAATATATAATATAAGACGTAATTTAATAATTTAATAGGACGTAGTTCACACTGCATTTAACCTTTTTCTGGTACTTTTGCATTGTTTCTGTACCTTATTTCAAAATTACAGAATAGAAAAGCGCATGCAAGTTACATCTGAACTATGTAGAAAAATAGGAAGAAAACAAGTTTTAAAATTATGTATTGAAAATTAAGAATTTAAGAAAATAATATTAATCTTACATAGTTGTACATCGTTTGTGACTATTAAGAGACTATCACCTCACAACTTTTATGTTTAGTTCTTCTGTTCTAGAACCATGAAAAGCGTCTTCTCTATTACGCGCGGTTCTCTATTGCATACTAATAATTTTGCATACAGAAAACGCTCGTAAAGCCACCTAATGATGGTTAAATATGATATCGAAATCCGAGTAATCTGATTATGTATTTTATGATTACAAAAGGTATCTACCATCTCACCATTATGACAAAATTTCTGTGTTAGTTTTCAGAAATAAGACGACAAATCCTGTGAGGTTGAGACTGTAGAAGGTCACCACAGTTTATTTGAAATTAAGCTGGACCCAGCAAAGTCTTTAGTTGGGATGGTTAAATCGCTTCGGCGCCAGTGACTGGGCGAAATTTTAGGTCGGTTGAATTTTGTGTCGACATGGTGCTGCAACGAAGGAATTAAGTTGTGAGAGGTAGATGAATTGGAAGCGATTTTGGAAGTTTGGTTGAAATGAAGAGAAAGGAAGTTGGTAGAAAGTAGTATAAGATGGAGATGGATTTCGTAAAAGAGGGGAGTAGTGGAATCTTTTCCGACGTTTGTCTAAGACAACGGCTAAGTAGTAGAGTGTGGAAAAAGTTATATTTCAGTAGTTGATATTAAGTGGTGCTTAAGTTAAGCAATTTTATGAGTGTTGTTATGCTTCTGTGCAAGAATTTGTGAATGGAAACTGATTCGGCCGGGAATCCACGAATCTGTTTTAAAGTAACAGTATCTACGTAAAGGAATGTATTTGTCCATAATTTCTACTATTCTGGGTTGATATATTTCAAATTATTTAAATTAGTAGTTATACATTTATTTAATAAAGAATTTAAATCCGCTGACTGAGCTACGTATTCCAGATCATCCTTCTATCATTCTAGCTAAATAAACTCTTAGTTTTATTTTCATATATCTGAGTCTCTGTGCTAATCATATTTAATACTTTAGTAGTTAAGTTAACTAAGTTAATCACTAAGTTAAGATGGGGTCTGCGTCAACGCAAACCTCACAATCTCTTTTCACATGGTATTGTTCATCATGAATGACATTCACTAAAGTTTCACACAGTTGTTCATATAGTTTAAAATGCCCAATAAACGTAAGAAATAATTGCATGTGTGTTCTCTAAATATTCTGAAACACCAAAATATTTTAATCTTCATGTCAGATCGTAATGATACGACATGAGATAAAGTCATTCATGTAATATCTCTTTGTTATATCACATGGTATCACAAATACTGCGTTGTTAAAAACTACAGCATATTGTGTATTAGTCTACACCGAATTATTGAACGCAGACTTCCTGTTTGCTTTGCGCTCTTCCCACACCAAATATGCGAAATCATGTACCATATATGCTCATTCACTACAGCATCGGTCCACAGGATATCAGGTCTGCCAATACTCGGAACACTATTTCAGCCCACCCTTTATTCATAATAGTTTATATGTAATTAAATTTTCTCTACACTATATTTAGGATTAAATAAGAAGAAAAATACTGTTTAAAAAAAGTGGTATGAAAAATAACACGGATAACAATGTTCCGTATTGCATTAAAATGCTGACATGTCTACATTATCGTCTAAAAATTTTTCAATCCGTTCTCTTGTCTTGATCTAACTTTAAGCTAACATTTTTGTTTAAACTTTAAAATTTTCATACCAATCTAAATAAGTAATAGAATTAATACAAAAAAAAAAAAAAAAAAAAAAAAAAAAAAAATCTTCACATTATAAATATACTTTCAATAAAAAATTAAGTATAGAAAAATAAATGAAAATAGATGAAAAAATACTGTTAAATTTTGTAAAATAGAACTTTGAAAAATGATGATGGAAAGAGTTAAAAAGGGTCAATTTTATTTAAGTATTTATTTTATAATGTAAGTGTATTAATCGATATATTGCAATGTAACATTGTTTTTTAATTAATATATTTTTTCTTTAAGTTTACCGTAAATTTTAGTGTTTTATTATTATTATTATTATTATCATCATATTAAACGTTTTCAAAAAAGTGTAATTTGTAAGTGAAAACAATATTTATTGGCATTATTCTATAGCAATTAAATTTTTTAATAAAATATTTAAAAAAAAAAGGAAAGAAAAGAAAGCTTACATAAAACCGTTTCGTATTTCCCCCCAAAATTTAATTGTTTATCGTAGGAACGACAAGAATTTTAATTGCCAAATACTAAAACCGCATTTTTCGATAATTAAAAGGTCGTCTTATACTTCCGCGTCCGTACTTTTTTCTAAGAAATACTTCCAAAGTACTAATTACGTCCAACATTCCTTTTTTTTTTTTTTTTTTTTTTTTTTAATTCGTCGAAATTAAAAGATTTAATAACAATTGAATAACTAAAGTCTAAAAATACTGATTAAACTGTAAGTAGATTACTTTTTTTCCTAATTATTGTATATCACGAAAATCATTGTCAAAAGGATCATTGATTGCTAAATTAAATAAAGGAAAGTATAGTCTTACAGTGTTACAAAGTGATTGTTTTTCAATAATTAAAAAAAGCATAAATTATGTACTTCGACTTCATTTAAAATATCGTAGGTAGCTGAAAATTTATTTTTATTTATTTATTTATTTATTTGTTATGCGTATGTGTTCTGAAATTTATATTTAATTAATCACTAGCATTTATTTATTTATTTATTTATTTATTTATTTTTTAATAAAACGATAATCTCCTGAATGCTAAAATGTAACCTATTTTTATATAATATTATCGTTTTATGTTAAAAGAAATGTTTTTTCTTTATCTGCTGGTTGTTCAATTAGATGTTTTTCTCAAATAGTTTTTTCTTTCTTTCTTTCTTTCTTTTTTTTTTTTTTAAATACGGAGAACTGTTAGTCTCAATCTACGGATAAAACGTTATCGCCGGTTTTACGATGGTTGGACATTTATTGAAATCGAAAATTTATGGAAAATATAATTGAATAATTTGAAAGCGATGTTGTAATTTGAAGAATATTTATACATATAGTCCTCCTCACTAAACTAAATTCCAATTTTACCAGAATTTCATCTTTTTTTTTTTTTTTTTTTTTTTTTTTTTTTTTTTTGAAAGAAAAAGAAAGAAAAGAAAATTAATAATAATCAGTATCGAAAACGGACAGTATCGAAAAAGTTGAAGAAGCCCTTTTTTAGACAAAAATACATAATTTATGTTCATTTTAATTGCGGCAAAAAAAGTTAACGAGTGGATTTTATTTATTTATTTATTTATTTATTTATTTATTTATTTAATGAAAAATAATTTACGCGTAAATACTAAAATTGATATAAAGCTTTGTGAAAAATTAAACTAGCAAGGTAAAATTAACGTAATTATAGCTCTAAAGTTTTATTATTATTATTATTATTATTATTATTAACATTAATTTATTTCTGGATTTTTGTTGATAAGTAATTACTTAGGATTAAAGTTAATACTTTTGTTTTGTTTTTATCGTTAAGATTTATGACTGGGCGAATATTTTTAATTATTTATTTATTTTATCTGTTTCTGAAATAGCATCCAGAATCAATGCATTATTATCTGATAAATTTCACCTTTTCTACCCCCTTCTTTTATTTATTTATTTATTTATTTTTTTAGGAAAAAGTAATATTTTACTAATTTTAAAGTAAACCCCATATTAATTTAAAGAAAACTCCCAATCCCTGTCCCCCAAAATTCCCCTTGACACTAAAAATCCCTATGTGTGGCAACATTATTTCGCGTACAGCTGCTTAAATAGTCTTTTTTTTTTGGGGGGGGGGGGGCATTTAACATTTTGGTTGGTAATTTTGATCTTAAACATATGAAAAAGAAAGGCGTTTAATAATTCTCAATTCTATTAAATTACTTTAAGCATTTGTTATAAAAAACGAATTTCTTAAATCTTGCCAGTTAATTTTTAAAAATTGAAAAATTTTTACAGTTAATGAAGTAAGATACATTTTTTTATGATAACTACGCATTCTCAAGCTGAAAGAAATTCATTTGCACAGCCAAAGGTAGTGAGCGATTTATATATGAAAGCCATAACAAATATCGTGTAAATTTAAAACGTTGTCAGCGATAGAATGAACAGAATTTCTGTTTCTCTAAAGAAAAACAAGAAGGGAAAGAAAGTAGGTTTTAGTAATATTCATCTAAAATTAACGAATATTGATTTATCATTGATTGAAGTGAAGTAAAATGTGAGTAAAATTCGTTATAGATTAACTTCATTTTTGAGAGGAACTGAATAACAGTTGTGACAAAATATCATAATTAACAATTAAGAATTATTTGGCAATTTTAAACAAAAAAATTTACATATAAGAAAAAATATGTCTCTGTGTGCATATTTGTGTATTTGTATATCCGCCGCATTGTAGGAAAACGGCTGATCACGGAGCTATAGAATTCTGATTTGTATTGACCATTGCTAGTGCAGGTCGAAGCCTGAAGCCTGAATTCAGAATTTTTAATTTTTTTTTTAATTAATTGAAATCTATAAAATTCTGAAATGTTCGACTCTGGAGATAAAAACGAATGAAAATAGACGTACTGTGGTCCATTACACAGCTCATTTAGATAGAGAGTCGAGCTAATAACGTGGAAGTCTTGGGTTCGATTCTCCAAGGACTAATGTGTTATTTTTGCAGATAATTAATATAAAAGATACCAAACGATAAAAGTCATTCAGTGTCTTAAAAGTACTCAAAACCATAAGGATGGCCAAAAAAGGACAGTAACCAGAATTAAATGTAAAGTTGTGTAGGTCGTTTTCTACACAAACAGCTGCAGAGCTACTTTCCATGGTGGTCCAGTTTGACATCACATGATGCGCATTGAAGCCTGATTTTTGAATTTTTGATTAATTTATTATTGTTTATTATTATTATTATTATTTTTATTTTAGATTTTCTGATGCTGCCACTTGTTGCCATAGATTGAAGGTGATAATCTGTCCGATAAACGTTTGTCCAAAAAAATATGCAGTTCTTGAATAGCCGCATCATTTGTCGCCCATTTATCACTTAATTTAAAAGTGCGTTTAAAGCGCAAATGCAAGTCATGGGGACTCAAAGCCAAGTTTTAAGTAATTTCAATGTTTGTTTTTTTTTTTTTTTTTTTTTTTAAGTTTTATTTATAAAGCGATTTAAAAAACACTAATTAATGTTTTTCGAGTAGCGAAGTAGGTAGAGCTTGCTTATTTTGAGATATAACAATCTCATGTACATTATTTATTACGTATTATTCATATTTTGTTCTTTTCCCCAGGAAATAAAACAATAAAGCTTTATGATGTTGAAGTCAACATATTGATCCCAAAATCCGTCCTCAAAAACATACATATTTATTTGAATAATATAGAATGCATAATTTTAATTTATGTCGTAAGCTAATATTTTTACTTAATTAATCTGAGTAGTTTTTTAACATAAACCGCAAAATTTCCATATCTTAAGATTATTTCTAATGCTTTTCGTTGTTATTGAAAAAAAATAGATAATGTATTTAAGTATACATAATTTATTTATTTTATTATTATTTTTTTTTAATATAAAGAATTTTAAACTTAATATACGTATATGTCTGTCTGTATGTCCATCTGCGTATATTTGTTACTTAAAAATACATTCATTTTTAAATTTTTGAAATATTTTAGAGATAATTAAAAAAATTGATAAATATGTCATTTTTTTTTTTTTTTTTTTACTTAACGATTTTATAAAACTTGTGGTAAATATGGTGAATAATATTCAATGATATTGATTTTTCAGCTTTATGCAAGAAGTTTTATTGTTTATATATTTCTAAAGTATTGAAATTTAGTATGAAATACCTCTTCTTAAATGTCCTTGCATTTAAAATTAGAAAAAAATAAGTATTAATATAAAAACAACAATAAAATATATAGTTTATAAATATCTTAAAAAGAAAAAAAAAAACAGATGGTTAGAATGTTCTACAAAAATACAACTGAAGATTTCGTATATTGAATTAAAGAAGAGAAAGTAGCTAGAATGCGATATCTAAAGTTTTCTATAAAATAACCATGATCCTTAATAATGCAAGAGGAAATTCGTATTTTATTTCAGAAAATGGCATCTGATGCAAACATTTTTTTTTTCTCTCATAAATAGTTTTAAAATTAGAAATCACTACTTCAATAATGTTTAAGTTAAACGTTTTAGAAGCTGTCATTTAATCCAATTTAACAATGAAACATAATTCTAAGAATATGAATGTGTGTAAAATGAATTTTGTTATTTTTTTCTTCAAAATAAAGAAAATAGTTTTTTTTTTTTTTTTTTTTTTTTTTTTTTTTAATATGTATCATACATATATCTGCTAGTTTTGAAAAAGTATTCGAGGAGAAACACACAATTGTTTGAATATATTTTGAAAAACATATGCCCGAGAACAAAAATTTCCATATGCTTAATCAATAATTATATATTTTGTCCTAATATAATTATTTAA
The DNA here is from genome assembly GCA_963930645.1 of Salticus scenicus. Taxonomy (NCBI): domain Eukaryota; kingdom Metazoa; phylum Arthropoda; class Arachnida; order Araneae; family Salticidae; genus Salticus; species Salticus scenicus. The sequence continues at coordinate 153,747,414 of OZ005650.1, forward strand.
ATGCTATTTTTATCCTTTTATTCTGTCTATCATAATAAAGTTTTATCGTACATTTTAAGATATATCAGCATTTCCGAAATGAGGAAATTTGAAGTAAATAGCGGTTCTAAACATGAGCTTCTTGTCACGTGTCGCCATATTGTTGGCCTAGATGTTTGGAGTTTTCCTTGGATTTCTCCGAATCTCGCATAATTAAAGACTCCACCCAAATCTAGGTTCCATGTTTAGATAATCGACCTTTTTCCTAACACCAAAAACAACAATATCACTGTTTCTCAGATTTTTATACAGTCATACTCATACTTCAAAGTAAATTTTGGGAAACTTTTATAAATATTCGTCTTTTATATAATTCGTCTTAGATCGACTGCTAAAGTAAATTTAACAAACATACGTCTTCGATTTTTCACCTTACTTCCAAATGTCTGTAAATGATTCAAAATACGTTCAAATTTTAGATCACTATCATAACAGTTTAGGATTTTTCAAATGTTTAGTGTCTTCATATTTGAGATCTTCATGTTTCACGTTAACTTCTAAATACACTTGAGATTGATCGATTTTTTTATATACACTACTTTATATCTAAGAAGTTTATACATCTGATTTGTATTATTTTAAACATATTTAATATATATATATATATATTCAAGTACCTCGTAATTTTTCTCCTTTTTCGCTTAAGATAGTATTATTTTTTCGAATCTAATAACAATAAACAAAACAAAATATCATCGTTAAATTGGTTTAATTTATTACTATTAGCATCCTAAAAAATTCTTAGAAAAAGTCTTTAGTTCAAACATGCACAAATTATACTAATTTATTATTATTTGTGCTGGTTACCAGTAATTGACTTATTTTTTTAACTAATTATAAACAATAATTAATGTTTATTTTATTTTCTCTAAAAACACTTTCATGTATGAATCTCTTTATAATTATTTAGAAAATAAATGTAACATTACCTTCATGAGAAAAAAAAAAGTATGTTAATTTAACGCTATTCATTAACTTTCAATTAAACTTTTTCCCTATTATCCAAACCATTCAAGTTAGATTTACATATACATTTGTTAAAAGTCACATGGGTTTCTAAAGTATATTATGTATATATATATATATATATATATATATATAATTAAAGTTTTCATTCAAAAATTTCAAAAGATAAAAGATTAACATTTAAACAATATGTTATAGATTTTCCATTTAAAATTTTTGAAAAATTCAAACAGTAGTTCCTGGTTTCTGAAGCCCTTTTTAAAAATCGGTGGACATTATTTCTTAAAAAAAAAAAAAAAAAAAAAAAAAAAAAAAAAAAATAGTGCACCGATTTAATCAAATTTTGTAGAATTCAAAATAAAATTGACTGATGTTTGAACGAAGGATTTTCTTTACTTTACATTTTTTTTTTTTTTTTTTTTTTTTTTTTTACAACTAGTTTTATAAATTTTGGGTAAAAATGTATTGAATATTGAACTGTTTTCGCATCTCTGCAAAAAGTCTGGTTCAAAAAAAAAAAAAAAAAAAAAAACTCCTGGTCAAGCATGTCTGTTCAAGCACTAGTCAATTCTATTTTAAAGAAGTGTGCAAAATTTCAGTAAGATCAGTGCAATAAATTTTGAGAAATCGTTTCCTCCGATTTTCTGAAATTTCTCCGAAAACCAGGACATATCTGCTTAATTTTCCCAAAATTTTTAATGAAAATTATAACATATTTTTTAAATAATGTGCTCAAAATTTTGATTTTTTTTTTTTTTATTATTATAGTAACAAATTGAGAAAGTATGCTTTTTTAGCCTTCGAAATCCATATAATGTCTTCAAGAAATAGCTTTTGATTCTCTTGCTCAAACCTAAATGAACAATATGTGTAATGCATACAAAGCATATTAACTCGGGTGCTTGGAATTGTAGTAGTAAGCGCAGCGCTATAAGGGTCGGAAGTGACGTCATAGGTGGGGGGGGAGGGGGGGAGGAAACCGGAAGTGACGTAACGGTTGGTTGGTTGCTTGATCGTGAAAGATGACGGGGGTAGAGTTTCGTTTTATCCGTTGGCAATCTGGACTTCTTGTCAAGACATGTGACGGAAGGGGGTGGTTGCTTGATCGTGAAAGATGACGGGGGTAGAGTTTCGTTTTATCCGTTGGCAACCTGGACTTCTTGTCAAGACATGTGACGGAGGGGAGAGTTTTCTTAAAGGGACAACACAGAAACCTGTCAGAACATGAAAGAGAATGACGTCATCAACCGAAAAGCGGACAATGTAGTATATTTTTAATCAGTAATTAATTTTTAATGAGTAGTTCATTAATCAATTTTAATAAGTAAATTTTATTATTTTATTGATTATTAATTAATTATTTAACTGACTATTTTAATTCGCTAGATTTTTTTTACAAAACGATATTGCACTGTAGGGGATTTGAACCCACCATCTTTGGCATGAGAGACCAACGCGTAATACGATCACGCTACGACGGCTTATCTGTGATTATTCTTCCCACCCTCTTAATGTCAGAATTTCCCCTCTCCCCCTGTATCTAAGTGGACTCGTCGCAGTTCCCCCCACCTGTTTTGAAAAATGGACCAGTTTGCGCGTCCCAGCCAATAGGGAGGCAGATAAATGATGTCACCTTGCTTCAGTGTGGTATTTAAGGAGCGTACACAGCGATAAAGACTACTTCTTGTTGACTTGGTCCAAGAAAGCGCTCTTCTCTCTTTACTGAGAATATTTATTTCATTGCTTGTATACTATATCTTTAGTTCTAAAAATGAAACGTGGATTTAATACCGTTGGATCTACTGATGGCGTAAACCAGGTAAATTCTTTTATTTTTCAAATGTGAAAATTATGTATAAAGTCGCATAGATTTTATGAAAAATTAAAATTAAATTAACAATCAGATTTATTAAAAAAAAAACACGTAAATATTTTTTTTTCATTTTAGGTTCTTTTTGGAGATCCTGATTTTCCCATGAATGATTCGGATGACGAAGTAAGTTTACTAAATATATTTTACTTTTTTAGTCATTTTTTAGTCTTTTTCTTTAACGATTTTTTCTTTCTTTCAGTTGCTGGATGAAGCGTCTCAGATTTTCCTTGAAAATCCTATGGACTTCGATGAAGTTTCCCAAATTTTTGCAGAAAATCCTATGCCCTTGCCTCTTTATTATCAAGTAGGATCTGGATTTGAAGTAAGTTTACATCTTTTATTCTGGAATATAATCAGTCTTTTAACTCTTTTTTATTTTTTTAGAAAATGATTAATTTTATTATGTTTTTATTTTAGACTTCTGCTCAGCCTGTCGGAGCTGGATCTACTTATACGACTGACATAGAGGTTTCTCGCGTAAGTTTCCATTTATACATAGATTATTTTTAACACATTAATTTTTCTTTTTTTTTGTCAATGAATTTATTTTTATTTTATTTTTCAGTTGGAGGATGCTGTTATTCTGACCGAGCGCCTACGTCGGCAGAATAAAAAATATCAAGCGGAAGAAATTCAGTATCAAGCCCGTATTGACCCAGAGAAGCTTCCCGATAATGTGCGAGATGTTCCTATGGCAGCGATTGTGGACTCCGTTCAGACACTCTTTACATCTTTAATCCGACGAACGACCGAAAATTTGGCCCTTTCCGACCTAATACGTTTTTGCATCCAGGCTGAAGGATTGGATAAGCCCATATCCACCAAGCTCATGTCCGTCTCCACGCTCACAGTCGAAAAGGTGATGTCGGCTGTGATAAAAGTCCTTCAGTCTAAGGATGAAATCCAGTTGGATGAGGGTTTTTCGGTGGATGTTATCACCATACAGAGACCCACGGGTGCTGGTCGTCGGAAAATCTCCAACATTGCTGTGGATCGCCTGGAGAAGAAAAGTATTATCTCCATCCCTTCAGATGAAGAAGGACTCTGCTGTGCCAAGGCTATCGTGTTTGCCAAAGCCCATTTAGAAAAGGATCGCACAACAATCGAAGCCATGAGACAACGTGACCGTCCCGCACTGATGAACCGTGCCCGGGCTCTGCATGCTGCTGCCCGAGTTCCCCTAGGTCCATGCTCGTTCCAGGAAATTGCCCAATTTGAAGAACACCTGAACATACAGATTGCCGTACTATCTTCGGATAACAGCAATCGAGTAAGTATAACTTGAATTCGTATTTACATTTTTATGCATTATTTTGTGACACATTTTTTTTTTAACATTTTATTTTGCATTATAGGTTGTGTACAAAGGGGCTGATAGATCTCGCCGTATTAATTTATGGCTTCACGGTGGACATTACGACGTCGTGAAGTCGCTGAAGGGATTTTTCGGCAGTAATTTTTATTGTGAACGGTGTGAGGTGCCTTTTCACCATGTAGAGAATCACCGATGCGAGGATGTTTGTAACATTTGTCTGAGGATGAATTGTTGCCCAGGTCAACCCCAAAGATGCCAGGACTGTGATCGTCTCTGCCAATCGAGTGATTGTTTTGCAGCACACAGGACGCTGACAGGGAATCAAAAATTTTCTCTCTGTGACCAGGTAAATACTTAAAAGTTATTAATAAAAAATATTAACAAAAAAAATAAAATAATAGGAAAATAATGTAAGAGTATGCAAACATGTATTTTTTTTCTTTCCTTTTCAGATCTATCAGTGCCGGACGTGTTGCAAGGTCATTCGCAGAAGAGATTGCCCCAGACACTTGCATCGCTGCGGGACATCCAAATGCCCTTCCTGCGATCAGTACGTAGTATTAGCGGAGCACCGGTGCTATCTCCGCAAAGTGAGCCCGAAGAATCCGAGCGAAAAACTAATCTTTTTCGACTTTGAAACGGATCAATCTTCGGGAACTCATGAAGTGAATTTCGCCGTGGCACAGTATTCCGATGGCAGGGAGGAGGTATTCAAAGGATACACAGCCTGTGCTGATTTCTGTCAGTGGCTGTTCACTCCACGACACAAGGGCTATACAGCCATTGCCCATAATATGAAAGGGTAAGTGATTTCCTTTTTTTTTCTCTTTTTATTTTTTTATTTTAATTTTATTTTGCATACAGTGTATTTTATTTTTTATTTACTTTCAGGTTCGACGGGCAGTTCATCCTGGAATGGCTGCTGAAACAGGGTACAACTCCGCAGGTAATCCCATGCGGGGGAAAACTGATGTCTATTCATCTGAAATCAGTCGATGTACGGATCATCGATTCGTTAAATTTTCTCCCAATGGCCCTGTCTAAACTTCCCAACTGTTTTGGTTTCTCCGAATTACGGAAGGGATATTTTCCCCACATGTTTAACACTCGTGAGAACCAAACATATGTTGGGCCGCTCCCCGATCCCCAGTTCTATAGCCCTGACACAATGTCAACCTCCGCTCGCAGTGCATTCCTGTCCTGGCATGAGGAGGAGAAGAAAAAGGGGGACATTTTCGACTTTCAAAAGGAAATGCATTCATACTGTAGGTAAGTAGTTAAGAATATTTTTGAAAATCTTTTTTTTTTTTTTTTTTTTTCAGAAACTTAATTTTTAAAGCTATTTTCTTATTAATTTTTTCTACTTTTATTTAGTTCGGACGTGGACATTCTTCGTCGTTGTTGCCTAGAATTTCGCACTCAGTTTATGGAGATCGCCAGCGTGGACCCGTTTCGGTAACGTTTTTCCCTCTAAACGATTTTTTTTTTTAAACTTATTTTCATAGGATATCTATGCATATTAACATTTTCTTCTTTTTTAGGTATGTGACGATTGCATCTGTTTGCATGGCAACATACCGAAACAGCCACATCAAGCCCGACACAATTGCCATGGTTCCTATGCATGGATATGTGAACAGAACCAACTTCAGTCCAGATTCCATACGTGGGTTGGATTATGTAGCCTCAACCCAGGGACTACGTATCCAACATGCTCTTAACGGGGCTGGAGAACGAAAAGTTGGAGGAATTTCAGTAGATGGGTTCTGCGAGGAAACCAAGACTATCTACCAGTTTCAGGTAATATTCATTCTATATTTAACTTTTTTTCTAAAAAAATATATATTATGTTTGAGAAAAAAAAAATATATATATATATTTATTTTTTATTTTTTAGGGCTGTTTCTTTCACGGGTGCAATTACTGTTACAATGGTGACGTCGTACATCCCTTGAAGAACGTAACCATGGCTACTTTAAGAGAAAAAACGGAACAGAATGTCCAAAAACTACGTGCCCTGGGGTATCAGGTCATCGAGATGTGGGAGCACAGTTTTAAGCAGATGAAGAAGGAATCCCCGGAACTTCAATTCTTTTTGAAAACGCACAACCTAAAGGATAGGTTAAAGCCGAGGGATTCGTTTTTCGGAGGGCGGACCAACGCCGTAAGTTTGTATCACGAAGGGGACGCAAAATATGTCGATTTTACGTCGCTATACCCATGGGTAAGTTTATTATTATTATTTTTTTTTTAAATATTTTCTTAGCATTTATTTTCTTACTTGGTCAAAACGTTCTTCGGTATGCATTTTTTTTTTTTTATAGATTTTGCTTTTGCTTATTTTCTAGGTAAACAAATATTGTACATATCCCGTTGGGCATCCCACAATCATCACAAAAGATTTCAAAGATGTGGAACAATATTTTGGAATAATACAATGTAAAGTCGTTCCTCCACGCGGACTCTACTTACCTGTGCTCCCTTACAGATGCCAAAACAAGCTGATGTTTCCCCTATGTCGGACCTGTGCCGAAACAACAGAGCAAAGTCCTTGCACCCATACCGATGACGAACGGGCTATCGTCGGTACATGGGTAAGCGAGGAGCTGAAACTTGCGAAGAAGAAGGGGTATCGAGTCACACAAGTAAGTGCATGTTTTTTTAATCTATCCTGTTTAACTTATTTTTAAAGTTTGTAATTTTATTTCTTTGTTAATCTCTTTATTTCTTTTTTACTTTAGATCTACGAGGTGTACCACTTCCAGAAAACCTCTGACTCTCTCTTTAAGTCGTTCATAGACTGTTTTTTAAAAATTAAACAGGAGAGCAGTGGTTGGCCTTCAGATTGCGTGACCGAGGACCAAAAGAAGGATTATATTCGCCAGTATGAAGAACGTGAAGGTGTGCGGCTGGATCCGGCATGCATCAGCAAGAATCCTGGGCGAAGACAAGTAGCTAAATTAGCACTAAACAGTTTTTGGGGACGGTAAATACATCTTAATACTTTATTTATTTTGCTGTATGTATTCTATGAATATATATACATGATCTCATTTTTTTCTCATTATAGATGGGGGATGAACATTAATAAGAACCGACTGACGTTCGTCAATACAGTTCCAAATTTTAATAAAATGATGGTCGATCCTACTAAAGACGTAAGTACCTCTTTTTTTATTATTACCGCTTTTATTTTTAAATTTCATTTAAAAAACTTTTAAGCATGTTTTTTTTTTTTCTTTGCAGATCATAGACGTATTCCTTCCCACTCCAGAAGTGGCAGCTATCCAGTGGAAAGCTAACGAAGATTTCATTGAGCAGGACACGTCTACGAACGTATTTTTAGCGGCTTTTACTACAGCTTGGGCTCGTCTCAAGCTGTATAGCGAAATGGAAAAACTGGATCGTGATGTTCTGTATCACGATACAGATTCTATCGTTTATGCCAGCAACGGTATGAATGATCCGCCTCTGGGCAACTTTCTCGGTGAATTCACAGACGAATTGGATGGTGACACTATATCCGTTTTTGTATCAGGTAGGATTTTTTCCCTCTTTATTTATTTATTTATTTCTTTTTTTCGGTTACAGATCTATACATTATTTGAATTACTTATCTTAATACTTTTTTTTTACAGGTGGGCCTAAAAACTACGGCTACGAAACAAAGTCTGGGAAAACCTGTTGCAAGGTGAGAGGGTTCACCTTGAACTTCCGAAATTCCCAGACTTTAAATTTTGAATCAATTAAAAAAATGATTATCGACATGGATTCTGACAAAACGATTTGTATAAGGAACCCTCTGAAGATCACCAGGGACAGCAAGAGAAGGAAGGTGATCAACAAAGCAGAAATTAAACTTTACAGAGTGGTCTATGACAAACGAGTTATACAACCCGATTTGACCACTCTGCCTTATGGTTATTAGAAAAGTGCTTCCTGAGGTAAGTTTGAAATTCTATTTTTCTTTATAATAATAAGTAATGACTAACTATTTTGTATAGTTAATTTTATTTATTTATTTACTTTATTTTATTTTTTATTTTATTTTATTTTTTGTTGTTGCAGATTTCTTTTTTGGATCACCGGATTTTGAAGATTCTTTGGGGAAAAATGATGTCGTGAAAAAAAAAAAAAAATTCAAGATTGTTGGAAAAAAAGAACTTAGAATGTTTACCTAAATTATAATACAGAAATATGTTTTTTAAAAAAATCTTATGTGTACATAAGTGGAAAAACAGAATTATGTTTTCTTTTTTAATCTTATAATGTGTATATAAATCACAAATAAATTTCTTTGTTTTATTTAAAAAAAAACGAGTTTGTCTTTTTTTATAATATTAAAATCTACAAAAAAATAAAAACAAATGTGAAAGACTGAAAAAATTTATTTTCCTTAAAAGATTTACAAATTTGTTTTATACATTTTAAACCAATTTGGTGGAGACACTTTTCTTCTGTGAGGTTTTGCATACATAGTTTTAACAGTTGGAGATGGATTCTTCTTTACAATCAAATGTATATTCTTGATAAAGTCTTGGGGAAAATCATGAATATTTAACTTTACTTTAATTTCATCAAAGGCATCAGGCTTCTTGCTTCTGTTTCTTAATAAGAAATTGAGGAACTGAATGATGTCTGAATCGGGAATAATATCGTCACCCACTTTAACTTGTTTGTTTTGATTCCAGGAAACTCCACGTTGTTTTAAAAAATCTATAATTTTCGAAGCAGTTTTTTTATGTTTTACGGGTACAGTATTCAAAATTTCATTTTCTGTCACAATATTGTTTTCAGGGGGATGTTCTGGAAGCTCTGGAAGTTTCGTGGTATTCACGTCCGGGAAGGTCACAAACTTTTGCAAAATCTGTATATAAAGCTTCGCTTTTTCATCGTCTTCTAATTTTCTTTTCAAAATATTATGAATTTTTGTGTCCAATTCACTCAGATGTTTATCGGCAAACTCTAGATCTCTATCAGCTGGAACCAGTCGAAATTTACGAGCGAACTCCATTTATTAATGTACTAAGAACAGATACGGCAGCAGGAATAAGAATAGAAAGGAAACCCTCACCTTTTTGAACGAGGAGTCTTCTTTTCTTAAATAAAGGTACTTTTTTATCCCCTAGACGACGTAAAGTTCTTTTATAATGTGCTAATCTATTTTTCTGGCGTTTCGAAACAGGTATGTTACCCTTTAAAAGATTTAAAGCACATTCACACACACCTTTTATAATACTATTAGGACACTTTCTAAGAAAGGCTGTTTTCTGTTTCGTCTTGCTTAACAGTCTGAGGTGTTCCAGGGTTGACATCCTGAGCACAAATGATGTTGGCGAAGCTTAAACTCTCCTTTATAAATATTCCGAAAGCAAACGCTTTCGTCAAAGCACAATGTTTAAAATGGGTTTTATGACTGGGACACTTCAGAACTGATATTTTCAAACAATCTGTTTTTGGACACCCAAAGTCATTGAGATTAAAAATTTTTCGTTTGGAAATTTTTTCTAAGAATTTAGTTTTTTCTAATCCTTTAGTGTAAATATTTTTATAGGAAATAAACAAAGATGAAAGTATAACTTCTAAAGCTGAATAAGGTAATTCTCCACTCTCCCAGCGTAAACCATGACAATAACGAGTTAGCCATGCAAAAGATTTTCTTTTTTTGACGGTTAATTGTTCCCATGGATAAGGAGGGAGAAAGCTCCAGCGGGCATGATAATTAAAGTCTACGGCATAAAAGGCCAATTCTTTGACAACAAAATCTTGCGAATTTATCTGAAAGCCCTAAATTCTACTACAGCTGAAGACATGTTCACTGAAGGATGCACTGAATAGAAATGATTTATCGAGGTTCATACACGTAATGTTTATCACCCGAAAATATTCCTGTGCGCAGGCGCAAACGATCATCTGCCCTTGGGCGCAAATCAATAAGCAAATAACCAAATTCAGGTGATGTAGCATCGTAAAAAATTTCTTGGAAAGCTCGAACTTTACCTGGATACATTTGGCGAGCTAATATATTAATTTGAGTTTTATCCCTAGGATTTCTAAATAAGAAAATATATTGAGAATTTAGATTAACATTTCGCATTTCTTTACCCTGAACAAAAATATTTTGAGTTAAAAATATAACAGATAAATTTTGGTGATGACTGCCTTTCGTAAAAAGATTACTTAAGCGAAAATCATTTGCTAATTCTGACATTAAATCGTCTATGACAATTAAAGCATTTCGAAGTGAGTTAAGATTAGACGGTAGTCCTTCTTCATAATTCACATCTTTCATTGAATTAAAAAGAGGTTGGTATTTACCGTAACAATAAGTAATATTCGTTGGCATGGGATTAAACATCTTACAATCAATCAACTTTTTAACTAGAAATGTTTTTCCAGATTGCGTGGGGCCAGAAATAAGACAAGTTGATGGGTGTTCTAACTTGAGAAGTTCCATTTTTTAAATGATAAATTTTTCAAAATGATCCTACTTTTATACTCTTTCCGTCAAAATAAAACATGCATTTTTTTTTTTTTAAAGTAGGAAAATATTAATAAAACACATTAAAGAAAATACAAACACATTTATTAAAAAAATAATTTTTATTTTTTGAAAATCATATTTACACCATATCTTTTTTTGACAAACTGAAACATTCGAAAATCATTCTTCTTTCTAGACAGTACATTTACAATAGATTTCATACAGAGTCCTTGACATCGTTTTATTATAAAAAAAATACAATATTGTCCACAGACATTGGACGTTAAACTTTGAAACGTTGTCTTGTTCCATTGAATTTGAGAATACTTCTTTACAAATCTTGTGATGTCTTCTCCATAGGTTTCGGGAGGTAATCCGTAAGAGTCGAAAAAATCAATAGTCTTTTGGTCTTGAATGTAAACAGCCAGCCAATGGGATCCCTTTTCATCATGTTTATCAGTATTGAGTACAAATGCACAAGGGAATTTTCGAATGACAGGTATTTTGTCAGAAGGAAAAACACCTACAAAATACCTAGCAGAAACAGGATCGCGAGATAAAACTGTATGAATTTGAGACGAATTCATCAGTTCCCAAAATCATACAAAATATTTCGAGCTTTGTTGATTTCAATTAAATTTTCAAATTCAGCATACACGATCAGAGAGATTGTTTGTATTAGAGGTGTACTAAATTTAAGTTCCAATCTTAGATTGCTATGACGAATAAGGTTAAGATGAGAACCATCACATAAGTCAGGCGTCAAATCAAAACGAAATAAAGAATATCCTTTTGAAAATTCTGACCTAGATAAATACAGTCCTTTATTGTCGGCATTCACAAATAAATTTTGATAAGCACGGATAAATAAACCATTTTCAAAATTAGGCTGAATGGGATTATGAGGAACAGGTTGACCATCTACATAGACGCCTATGAAGTTCATATTGTAATGCTGAAATTCAAAGGGGGACTTTTTATAGTTACCGTTAAATGCATCATTGTCTACACAGGCAATCACAACACGATTCGGCATTTGACCAATAAAAATGTTATCCTGAATAAAACTCATATTTCCGGCAGGAATGGAATAAGTTTTGCAAAGAACTCTATCAATAGGATACTTGGCTGTCGTTTTTTCTAGGCTTTTGGCATGTCCCAAAACAACACCTGGGCTAACCCTTATTTTTCGAACAAATAAAGAGGCATGATCAAGGAATACTTTGAATTCCCCTTCACCCCCTAACAAGCAAAATTCTGGTTTACTACGAATAAGTTTAATTTTCACGTCGACCATGTTAAGTAGTAGTCTCTCTTGGTGAAACATATCCAAGTGCAAACGACCCATCATATCAACTGAAGCACTTAATTTAAACAGTTCAGCACGTTTATTAAAACCTTCATTAGGGTCAGGATCTGCCGTGTCAAAAACATTCATTCGACCAGCGGGGTCTTTGTAAAATAATTCTGAGGAAAGTTGAGAGGTTTTCACATCATATCCATAATTAAGTAATGTTTCTATCATAGCTCTATATGGATACGTATTATTACTGGATGAAACGAGTCTTTCATTTAGGCTGATGTCTACTTGGGAAAACATAGAATGTAAGAAAAGGTTCACAGGGCCGACTTACACTTATCCGTTATAGGCTTGCCATCATTTTTTAAAATTTTTACTTTGATATACAGTTGAGTTTGCGACAAATCAAGATACTCTTCACCGCTTCCAGACACGTTAAATTCCACAGGACCGCCATCAGATGCATTGGCAAGAGGATGAAACTCAACCCATTGGCCTCTTTCAATAACTGTTTGAGTGGGTGGTAAAGAAAATAGTTCTAGTTTTGATTTAGCGCATTCTGGAGAATCTTTTAAAAGAAAAGCCATTTCATAGAGTATCCGTATGTCTAATCAAAAATATCACGTCCTTGCACTTTCCGTGCTTTCGATGAAATGAAACGTTTGGAAGGTTTGCGTTTCCTTTTAAGCTTTCCGTGACCGATCATCTCATCCGCTTTTTGAACAGCCTTTCTGGCTAGTTTTTTTCCGGTTTCTTTCGTTCGCGTTTTGAGAGAAGATTTCAAACTTTCGCCTGACAATACATCGTTTGCTACCATAGTGCCAGTTCGTAAAGCTTCTTTTCCGACTGTTTTGGCACCGCTTATTAAAAAGGGCATTGCACTTCGGAATAGTTTAGCAAAAAATCCACCTATCCCATGTCCTCTCTGCAAAACGGTTCCCTGATAATAAGGCAAACCTTGTCCTGTTTGCCCGGCATAATAATCTTCAAATTTTTTCGTACAACACGTATAAGGCACCAACATTTTACTGATCCTTCTTTCACGTCAACAAAATTGAAAATGAGAGTTATTTGAAAAGAAAGGTCCTTTTTATATAATTTGTCGTAAACGAAAATGCAAAGTGACAAACACTTTGCCTCTTTCAAAAGGTACTAAGGCCCCAGAATGAAGTCTTATATCAATGTGTATTGTTTGGAAATGCTGCCGAATCACAGGCAAGTAAAAAGGTCTTGGATAATGAGCATTTACAATTTCGCCGTCATTTCCATCTACCGTGACGATTTTTAGCAAAGGAGCTTGTACATCACCTACGATTTGAGGTTCTGTTAGATCACAGTATACATATATCACTGGAAAAGAGCACTTTGGATCGGCAACAAACGGACTTTGTTGAAATCCTGAATATTTTCCTGGTTCGAATCCCAATAGTTCCGCTATACCTTCGTGGAGGATTACTTTTGATTTTCCATCCGTCTTGATAGTTACTCGTTTCGTTACTGGGTGATACTGAAATTCAATCTTATTTTTATGGGATTCTATTGTCATACCTCGAATAAGATCTGGTATCGTTTCATAACAACCTGGGGGGACTCTTCTACCTTCGAGTATTCCATCACCCAAATCAAAACCAAATAAATTATTATCATTTCGAACGTTATACCAAGTATGGGGATAAATGAAATCGACTAAAGCCATTTCCCATTCGCCATTTAAATTGATTGGACTAGGCAGCTGCGTCGTAAATTGTGATATTTTATTATGCGGGAAAAAGCTCAAAGAGCTGTCACTGATCAGTGTGACGTAGAAAGACATCGTTTTTAAAATGAAAGTTAAGTTACACAAATGCTCTATTTATATCATTTTGACATCGCTGACCCATGTATTGAATTTTTGAGGATAACCCTGAAACTTTACGAAGTATTCAACTTTTCCATGACGGTTTCTTTTTTTCAAAACTTTTTCCACTGGATAAAATCCAGAATCCGAAATTTTTTGTAACTCTTGCTTGTAAAAACTTCCTTTTATAATTTCTCCTGCCAAATCTTTCAATTGATAGACAACAGGTACACGAGGTAAAATTTTACAAATTGTAAATATTTCCCTTGTCCAGTTTTGTTCATATCCTTTTTCAAACAACATTTTTTCTCGACTGATGCGAACAGTATCTCCAACTTTTAAATCTGTACGATTAGGTTTTGGAACCAATGTTTGCTGATCATATAGCGTATGCCAAATTTTCTGTTGGTTTTCTAACGTCACCGATGCAGGCTCTGTTTGTATACTACGATGCCAAGTATGATTATAACTGTGTACTAATTTATCGATGACGTCGATGTATCTTCTTGTGTTCATTTCAGTAAAATATTTCCACATCTTAGTTTTCAATGTGCGATTAAAACGTTCAACCACCGAAGCCTTGGTTGCATTATGTGTAGTGAAAAAATGAATTTTCTTCTTTTTAAAGTAATCTTGTACAAGATAGTTCGTAAATTCTTTACCCGAGTCTGTTTGAAGTCGTTCGGGTAACCTTTCCGCAAATATTTTTTCAAAAGCTTGTTTAATAGTCATAGACCTTTTATTTTTCAAAGGTATCGCCCAAGCGTACTTTGATAAAATATCAATGCAAGTTAGTAAATATTTATAATCATCGTTATAATTAGCTAAGGATTGCATGTCCACTAAATCAGACTGAAACTGCTCGTTGATGCCTCCTACAATAACACGATTTCTTTGGAACCTGTGTCTCAAAGGCTTGTGCAAAGTATACGAATCTTTCGTTTGAAGCCATTTCTTGATGTCTTTGGTTTTTACGCGACCTTTTAAAGCACGCTGTAAAGCACTGACACCACCGAAACTGGCCGGATGTTCTGGATCCCGATACGTCTGATTCAATACTGCTTCCATTACAGCAGTAGTTGTGATCTAGCCGAACACTTATATTCATAATGATTCAAACAAAACGTATAACCCAGTATTTATATATTCACAAAACCTTAAATATCTTCTAAGTGATAAACATGAAAAAAGTCACACACACAAGAAATTCGATAATAATCAACATTTATTTACGTTAAAATGTACATAATAAAGAATCAATTACAAGAAAACAATAATTTGTTAAAAATAAGTTCTTCTTCATTTTCTTCACCAACATACATTTTTTCAATAGTTTCATATAATTTTTCTACATCTAAAGAAGGGAAAAATTCTTCTACTCCTAATACTGCTTGGAAATCAATATTTAAATTTTTGTGAACTATATCTCTGGCTACATCATCCCAATTTATCGAGAACAATGCTTGGTGAAAATATTCTGACCATTTTTCAGATCGACTTTTCGTTAAACAGTCATGCATAAAACTGGCTTCATACGAATCTCGACAGCCAAAACAATTTATAAATTCTGTAATTTTTATTGTAATAGCTGCAGCAAGACAGTTTTGAAGTGAAACAAGAAGTTCTAAAAATGCATCAGGGTTCTCCACGGGTTTCAACTGTAAATTTGGATTATCGAGTTCTTTTCTAATACAATAGGATAAAGTGTAAGTGATCAGCGCTTGTTTCATGCGATCTGTTATTAAACACTTGTTTTCACAAAGCTTTCCTAACTCAGCACCGCTAAGCACAACGTA
Organism: Salticus scenicus; assembly: GCA_963930645.1. Lineage (NCBI taxonomy): Eukaryota > Metazoa > Arthropoda > Arachnida > Araneae > Salticidae > Salticus > Salticus scenicus. Next base: position 153,763,024 of record OZ005650.1, read on the forward strand.
TTCAGATAAAAATTGCATGCTCAAATTTTTTCTTTGAAATAATCTTTGGAAAACAAAAATTTCTTGATTATTCTTTATTTGCTTCAAAATGCATAAATCTTTGTCTATAATAAACACCTTATCCGAAGACTTATGATTTAAAATAGCATTTACTTTCCTACACAAAGAATACCATACTTTGGGTGATAAGGATACTCCGTCTTTCGTCGCATGTAACTCGCCATTTTCACCTTTAACATATCTCCTGATGTGCACTCGAGTTTTTCCGATATAATGATTGACAGTAAGGAAATTTTCTCCACCTAGGTATTTCATATCCAAAGAATCAGTCCATTCTTCTTCCACATTTTCTGCAAACATCTCTTCCTGAAAAAAGCAATAAAAAGAAATCATTAATAAATAATCAAGATTTTTAGTATTAAAAGAAAGTGTATACTACTTTATTCAAAGGGAAAATGTTTTTTTAAAAGAGAGAAAACTTACTTTAGTTCGATCTTCTTTCATTTTCTTATATCTTTCTTCTGTTTGAACATGTTTCCGCTTGTTATGTCCAGGTGTTTTCATCATACGGAAAGTTAGATTAACACGCACACCAGTGTGTATCTTATCTTTTGGAATTCCATGGCTCCAGAATTTATTTGTTGGGGGATTTATAACCAAAAGCGAGTTTGACTTTAATTCCACTTTTTTATCCTTGTAATTGGGTCTTTTAAAAATCATAGTACGTGTTTCTCCAAAGCTTAGGGAACAGATAGGGTGGTTTTCCTCTAAGTCGGCTTCATCATCTTTATGTTGACCAATACAGGCATTTCCATCCTCGTACCGATTTATCAACACGAAATTAAAATTGACACCCATCATAGTTTCAATAAGACTTTTTATTTCAAGAAGCAAAGGAGGCCAGGCCTGAAAAAGTATAAGATAAATCAGGGTCTCCAAAAGCAGCAATCTTCCGCGAAATAGGATAAGATTTATTTCGAATACGTATGTGGCATTGCTCCTCGGGTAAATAAACAATTTCTTTTTCTAGTCTTTCAAAAATTTCTTCTGAAGAAGCAAAGACATTTTCGTGGATCAAAAGACTTAGCCCGTCTTCCATGATTACGTAGCGAAGAGAGAGAGCGAATTGAACGGCAGGAATGAAGCGAGACTAAAATGTGATGATATTTCGCGATGTCTAGGATTTTATACCCAGATTTACTGTCTTATCTTCTCAGCAAACGCATCAGGATTGGATAAAAGCACGAATGATGTCACAGTGCTCTCCTGTAATTGGCTGGATCCCCTTGGACGAGTCCACTTGAGCGCAGGTGGGGGAAACGTCTTCCCACCCCCTATCTCCTAAGAGGGTAAAATATAAAAAAAAGGAAGTTGGAAGGAACGTCATCGTAGCTTAATCGGTAGCGCGTTGGTCTCGCATGCCAAAGATGGTGGGTTCAAATCCCCTACAGTGCAATATCGTTTTGTAAAAAAAATCTAGCGAATTAAAATAGTCAGTTAAATAATTAATTAATAATCAATAAAATAATAAAATTTACTTATTAAAATTGATTAATGAACTACTCATTAAAAATTAATTACTGATTAAAAATATACTACATTGTCCGCTTTTCGGTTGATGACGTCATTCTCTTTCATGTTCTGACAGGTTTCTGTGTTGTCCCTTTAAGAAAACTCTCCCCTCCGTCACATGTCTTGACAAGAAGTCCAGGTTGCCAACGGATAAAACGAAACTCTACCCCCGTCATCTTTCACGATCAAGCAACCACCCCCTTCCGTCACATGTCTTGACAAGAAGTCCAGATTGCCAACGGATAAAACGAAACTCTACCCCCGTCATCTTTCACGATCAAGCAACCAACCAACCGTTACGTCACTTCCGGTTTCCTCCCCCCCCCCCTCCCCCCCACCTATGACGTCACTTCCGACCCTTATAGCGCTGCGCTTACTACTAATTGTAATCTTAGTGAACGAATTTTTTCAGCTTAAGGTAAGCGTACATATTTTACACGCGATTTTCGTTACAGAATACATTTTTCAATTTTCATCAAGGAATAATCTTCAAACCTTTAGCTTTTATGAATGTTGTTTCTAGAGTATATAGAAGCGAGATATGATTTTTTAAAAATGCACGACTGCACAAAACACAAATTATTTTGAAGTAAAACATTGCAAAACATGATATTTCCTACACTTTTACTTTAAAGGCTACAAATTTTGACATAAATTTTTATAGTCTTATTATACAGGTTTTGAACTACTTTTATAAAGTTCTTAAAATTTATTCATTTTCTGGGGTTAAGAAGTTAGAAGTGTGTCAATTCTTTTGGAAATTTTTCAATACAATAGTATTTTCATAGAACATAAGCTCTAAACTATCAAATACAAACTTATAGAAATAGTTCAGTGGCTTAAATATTCTGATATATTTAATCTCCTTAATGTTCAATAATGTCTTACTTCTGAAAGCCCACTATTTTCTTAGTTTTACTCAGCAATTTGTACTAAAGTAATATAGAAATAGTTCAAACATACTTTATTAAGCAAAATGCTTTATATTTATATTTATATATATATTTTAATATTAATAGGTCTTATTATTTTAAGTTTTGTGTAGGTGTCCTTTTTTTTAGACAAATCATAAGTATTTTCACTGGCTTTTTCTTACATAAATTTATTTATACCTTTTTAATACATAATAAAGCATTTCAATACAAATGAAGAAATTAAAAAGAATAAAATTTCAAAATTGTATGTATGTAAAAAAAAAAAAAAAAAAAAAAAAAAAAAAAAAAAAAAGACTTTTAAAGCTATACGTCCGCCTTCACTTAACACAATAAATGGCAATTTAAGCATATTTTTAAAATATGTTAATATATATATATATATATAAGTCAAACATTAAATCAAATTAAACATTTCATTATTATTATTATTATTATTATTTACATTTTATTGAAATTGAGCGAGTTGAGAGACAGTGAAATGTTAAAGTACGAAAAATTTATTATATAATAGTAAATGCTTGGATGATGTATATTATTGGATAAACCACTGTATATGTATAAATAGATTTGCATCAACACTTTCGTAGTTTCTTTTAAACATTTTATTTATTTAGTTGGGCAATTAATAATTTGTATTTTTCATAACAGCAGCATAAAATAATTTTAAATTGTAACAACCAATTGTGCTAAATCGCGCAAGTGTTTATGAATGCAGTACATCAAAAATTATATAACTTGTAATAATATTTATCTATGAAAACAGTATTTTTAATTATTTTAGTTATGAAAGATTATAAAATTTTAAACTGCAATTCCGAAAAAAAAAATTATAGAAAAAAATGTAACTTAAAAAAATCCATTTTTAAATGTAGCAATTTAATTTAAAGACATTATATTAGTTTAAATATTGTTTAAAAACTGCCATGAAAAATGATGGTTAAGTTTCATATTTGCTTTCAAACAAATAGCTAAGAAAACATCTAATATCTAGTGACGTGAAACTTTCACTATTAGTTTTAATATAACGATTTATTGTAAGAGATATTATTTTAGTTTCAAAACTATTAAAAATTTTCGTTAAAAAGACGATGATGCCTTTAAAACAAATAGCTAAGAAAAAATATATTTTTTACTAACTTGAAACTTCCATTATTAGTTTTATGAGAAAAGTTATAACCGAAGAAAATCGTCATTTCTAAAATTTTATTTACTTTTTGTTTTCCTTTTAACTGTTATTGAATACTTCTTTTTATTACAAAAAATGTGTTTCTATGAACAATTTTATCTATAATTACTCCTTAAACACTAAATATATTTATTTAAATATTTTATTTGTAAACAGATTAATGAAAGATGCATAACAAATTCTGATAGATGAATGCCTTATATGTACTATATATATCAAGATTTTTTAATAATTATAGTATAAAAGATAAATAATCTTTAGAATTTATGACATTATATAGGATTTATCTCAATATTTATTTTTTACGATACATTGAATTTGCTTCCTTAATTTTAGTATAATATTATTATGGAAACAGAAAAGTTCGTAACATAAAGATATTTAGTTTTTCTTTTAGATTGTTTTAATCAAAGAATAAATATTTTTATAAAAACAAACAACAAGATAAAATAGATATTTGTATAGTATTTTTGCACTCGAAAAAAAAAGAAAGAAAAAGAAAATGAAATAAAATAAAATAAAATAAATAATATATATATAAATATGGTTTAAATGTTTAAGTAAATTAACTCATAAACAGTTGTTAATTAAAAGCATTTTCTATGTATAACTTCAAGAAGTACGATTTAAAATAATTATGCATTGATTATTGCGATTTAATATTTAACAATAATTTATATTGTTTTATGAACAAGCTAAATCTACAATAGCTACTATATGTATGTGTATATATATATATATATATATATATATATATATATATATATATATATATATATATATATATATATATATATATATATGTATATATATATATATATATATATATATATATATATATATATATATATATATATATATATATATATATATATATATATATATATATATATATATATATATATATATATATATATATATATATATATATATATATATATATATATATATATATATGTATGTATATATTTACACATATATATATATATATATATATATATATATGTATATATTTAAGTCCTATACATTATGCAAAGTAGCTCTTTTATATTATGTCTTTAAAAATTATCTTATGATAGATAAGTCATATCATCTGTAAATTAATTATTTTAAACAATAACGAAAAGTTACTATGAAATATTATGCTAATGTCTAAAATACGTTAAAAAAAAAAAAAAAAAAATATTTATGTAACAAATTGAGATCTTAGATTTCCAAATGTATTACAAAACGAAAAAACTAAATAGTCTGTACAGTAATGTAGCAAGTTAATAATTCTCAATAAGATTCTTATAATAAAGCTGTAATCTAAAAAACAAAAACAAAAAAAAATGTTTTATCCAAAATTAAAAACAGTTAAAAATTCCTAGCTGTTACCATTGAAAGATTTTTTTTTTCTGAAAATAACAAAGACTATATTAATAAATACTTACGTAATCATGTTTACGTAATTTTTGTCATTTAAATCTACTTGGTCAATTTTTAACATGTTTTATTTATACGAACTTACAAAAAATTTGATTATTTTAACTAATGAATTATTTTTTAACAGTTTTATTCCTTTCTAGAAATCCAAAGTTTGAAATTTCTCTGCTCCAATTGAATTTTTTGCAAAGGTCTTTATGTTACAGGATGCGAAGAAAAAAGTTTTTATATTACTGTAGAATTATTTATACATTTGTCAATTGTTTCTCTTTTATTACAGGAAAGTTAAATAACTAAAATAATTGACGCTTTCTACGGAATAAGGTCGTATTTGAAAATTAATTTTATATCAGTATAAAATGTGTATTACATTAATAACAAAAACTGTTTTTATTATGCTATTTTTCAACATTTATATAGACTAATTTTTGCAGAACTTTAGAATAATAATAATTACTATTTTTTAAAATAAACACAGAAACTGAATGAACAAAAAATATATTGATATTACTTTTAAATCCTTTTGCGCATTATATTTTAATTGAACAGTGCGAAATATCTTTCCTAATACATAATATTAATTCGCTTAGTGAGCTTTTCAAATAAGTCGCAAAATAGAAAGGTTTAAAATTAAAATTGAAGGCTATTAAAATAAGTAAATTTCTTAAATATATAAAACAGTTTTCTCGTCTAAATTTCTCAATCAATGTCTTAAATATTCTGATATATTTAATCTCCTTAATGTTTAGTAATGCTTTACTTCTGAAAGCCCAATATTTTCTTAGTTTCACTCAGCATTTTGAACTAAAGTAAATATTTTATGTAATATCGCAATATATTTATCAAAAGGATTTTAAGCATTAAAAGTTGTGCTTAATAAAATAAATTTTAAGATTGTAGGGAGCAAGATGTTTGTAGAAAATTAAATTAAATGTAGGTAGATATGTTTCGAACGGAAAGACGTATTTCAGAAATTTATTTTCAGAGCATATTTACTCATGGGCTTTTACGACAATTGAAGTGTGAAAAACTAAATTTAAAGCAAACTAAGAAAGATCTACTTTTATATAAATGCATATGAAATTGGTTATAAATGAGATTTTCCCACGTTTCTTGTTCTATATATATTCACAATTCTCAGCTTAATGCATTTGTAAATAAATTAATAATGCTAAATGAACAAAATAAATAAATAAATAAATAACTCACTTGAACGACAAATAAATAATAAACTAGTACACAGCTTTTTGATAGTTTTTAGCGTAACGTCATCAGTGCATAAAAGAAGCGAAACGAAAGTACTCCTATATATAAGAAAGGAATCGGATTGTATAGTTGCTTAATCAACCAGCAGAATTAGGCGGAATGTAGGGCATTAGCCAATAGCGAATTGAAAATCGGTACCCATGGATGATGTAGAAAAAAACTAAGAAAGAGCGGATTAAATGTAAAATTTCTAGGAATCAGACAAATTAGGTACAGGTAAATTAAAAAATTAATAATATTAAGTACTATTTCTGAAATATAAACATTTTACATTATGCAATATTTTCTGTATATATCGTAGTCAGGTATATCAAAGAAATATAATAATATAATATGTTGTATGGAGTATTCATATAAATATATGTAGCACATGTTAATACTTAATAGCTATATTGTGTGTAATAACATATAAACGTTCCAAGTTTTATAAACAAAGACACTGAATGGTATTTTTATTGCAATTCACATGGCCGTAATATAAAAATACAAAAAAAAAAAAAAAAAAAAAAAAAAAGATTTACACATTTTTAAATTATTAATGTCCAATTTTATTGCATACTTTATCACGTTATCCAATGGTACGAGCTAAATTTACAATTCCAATATTCGCACAGATACAGAACATAAAATGTCGTAGGTAGTCAACTAATAATAAAGTTAAATTAGTTAATGGTTAAATGCACGAATACTACAAAACATTGCATTGCATATAAATTTCAAGTATTCTTTGTTATGTGTGCAAATCACGAAAGCTCTTTATTAAATTTTAAATAATCGATTAATTCACATATATCACTATTGAATCAGTGTTACAGAAATTACATGATTATGTAATATTGTATTTTGTAAACTTTATAAGAATAGTTTAATAAAAGAGATATATTAAAAATATTAATAAAACATTATAAATATCTTCTTCTTGATCTTCTAAGTTCACGCTATTAAATTTTGTGTTACTCATTATCAATATTAGCATTCCACGATCAAAAAAATAAAAAATAAACTACAGATAAATTTCTGTATCAAAAAATTATTATTAACAGTTATTCTTAAATTAACACAGAATTTGCAATAACCATGCAATAAAAATTTAATAATAATAATAATAATAATAATAATAATAATAATAATAATTTTGTGGAATCGCTTTTGAATATAGTAACAAAAAAAGTGATTTAAATCTTTTTGTATATACATTGTAATACACTGTACTTCATAAAATTATATCCATTTATGCCTTTATTATTAATATTAATAATATAATCAGCATATATAGTTACGCTCATCTTTGATTGACTGACTCTATCACGCTTAAAAAGGCTAAGAGATTTCCTTGGACTCTGTCTGTGTGTGAATGCAAATTTCCACCCAATTTTCATACTTTAGTTAATTAAAAAAATCTAATTGTCCGATCGATTAGCTGTTTGATCCGACGGATTCAGAAAAATCGTCCGTTTCATTTGGTGCCTTATTTTAACACAATTTTGATTAGCTTTTTTAAAATTCATTAAAATATGAAAATAGACATAGCTTTAAGAGACATTTAAAATTTAATTGTTGCCATATATATATATATATATATATATTTTTTTTTTTTTTTGCATAAAATGAAATATGCTTTCACGAGAAAAAAATAAATTAAATTAAATTTTCTCATGCATATGAAAAATTGACGTCTAAAAAATAATAATAATAATTTTAAATTTTAAAGTTAACGATTAAATAAAGTGCAAAGATTTCGCACGGGCTTACGAGCAAATGAATTATTTGAAGTGAGAAATAAATAAAATAAAATGGTCATTTTTCAACGGACGCTTTAGTCGCACTATAACTAACTAGTTATTAATATTTGCGATATAAATATATATATGTGTATATATATTTATTTATTTATTTAAGCACTTTTTCGAATAAAACTTTGCATTATATTTCGCAGATTTTCTTTTTTTAACTTTTAAGACTTATTTATATATGGTATAAATTTTAAAAGAATATATGAAAGATCTTGAGTAATGTTTCCAGCAGAGAAATATAATTAAGATTTTATGTTGTCAATTAAGCGAAATGATATCTCCTAGCCTTGTAATTTATATTTATGAAACTTTGAAATGTCTAATGTCCTTAAAAGTACTTATACAATTAGAAAAATAATGAAAAAAACATAATCTATGAAGTAAAAACTTAATTATCCGAAGTTTTTAGAAAATGGTTTTAAACATTTACTAAACAAATAAATAGATTCAAGTTGAAGATTCATTTATGAAAGATGTAATTTTTGAAAGACTATATGAAAGACTTTAATGTAATTTTTCTAGCAGAATAATATTTTTTCAGATATTAAGATTATGCTGTCTCTTTAAGGAAATATTGTTATTGATATATATATATATATATATATATATATATATATATATATATATATTGTCGTTCTTCTGTTTTAGTTTTAAATGTTATATTTCTGCCGTATCGGAATTTCAATCTGCTAAAATTCCTTACATATTTCAAACAATAAATAAACAAACAAATAAAAGAAGCATTAATAAAGAAACAATTTATTATCCGCAGTACACGGTAAATGATTCATAAAGCAGAGTTCATAATGTGTCATAGGTCTTCGTTATTTAAAGGCAGAATTCATACCGGAAAGTTTTAAAAATATTTCCGGATTATATAATTTATTTTATTCGTCAAAAATACACGTAATCAATTTATTATTAAAAATACTGGTATAAGACCTGATTTACAAATTTAAAGTGTTGGCAGCTAATATGTGGTATACTTTAAATACTGTTATTTTCTGTACTTTTTTTTTTATTGCTGAATTTCGATTTAAATTAAAAACAATTTTGTGTTACAACTAGAAAGTTGTGGCCACCACATGACTTTCCTCTATATTTTAATATACAAATTCACTCAGTAAAAACAATTTATTCAAAACGTTATTCAATAAAATTATCTTCCATGATAATGCAGTGCGAGTTTCATATTAGAGAAGTAGTATAACACTAAATAAATAAATAAAAATTATTCTCGATATTACATAATATATATATATATATATATACAGTAAAACCTCTCTAAGTTGGACAACTACGGTTCCAAGAAAAAATGTCCAACTTATAGGGGTTAGACATAATGTTAATGAATACATTCCGTTCCGAGAAAAAGCGTCCAACTTAGAGGGGTGTCCAACTTGAGAGGTTTCACTGTATATATATATATATATATATATATATATATATATATATATATATATATACCTTCATTTTAAATTATCTCATATCGATGGTTCAACCATTCATTTCTTGGCGAGCTTTTTTGAAAGATACCCAAGATGAAAATTTATTCCCATCGAGGGGGAACTCCCCCTCCCCCCAGGGGCTGAGGCGATGCTTCTACATATGAAATTTTCCCCCCAGTTGACTATCTCTATTATAAATAATTCTTGTAAATTTCATAATGGTTATTAAAAAATAATTCTCTTTATGCACATTTATACAAAATTTTGTCCTACACCCCTGTGTTAAAAAATTTATAAAAAACGGGATGGCAACGCAACCTGTTGGAATATTTTTACCAAATATTGATAGGCACTAACTTATGTCAAGGTGTAACTACATACCAATTTGTATGAAATTCTGTGCAGTAGTTCTTAAGATACAGTTGCCACAAAATTTTGTCACATAAACACAGACAGACGGAAAGACAGACATTTTCTAAAAATGGTCAAATCGTGTTCTACAGCTCTCAAAACGTGTAAATCCATTAAAAATCCGAGGTCGAAAATATTTACGAATCCAATACGTTCTTCTATTGAATGTAGAAGAAAGTAATAATAATACACAATATATAGAGTTCTGCGAAATTTAATAAAATCGAAGTAGATGTATGTCTACCATTAAAAAATAAAATATTATTTTAGCAACTCGTAAAAAGAAAACTATAGATAATTGAAATTTCTTTTCCATTAAAATTACACAAACACAAACACACGTTTATATATATATATATATATATATATATATATATATATATATATATATATATATATATATAACTTTATTTAATGATTATTTCTTTATTTCTCTCTTGTTCCATAAATTTAGCAAGTCTCATTTTCTTTGTTCATTTTCCAATTGTCAATTCCATAAGAAACCTTCGGATTAAAATCAATTAAAAGCTCCTTCATGTTAAGTTTCTATATGTTTTGTATTCCTATCGGAGTTATTTTAATGTAAGTGTTCATTTTCTTTTTTTCTAATAAATTGATGTATTAAAATAATAATAATAATAATAATAATAATAATAATAATAATAATAATAATCAAGTTAACTAGTTACCAAACTGACTTTGTGGCTTGTTGTGGTGAATTTTTCATCTGCTTATTTTACGTTCTCATTCTTATTGTCATCATAATATATGTATAACTTTAAGTATAATTGCATTAGAAATGAATTTCAATTACTTTAATGATACAAAATTTCATGCAAGTTTTTAATTAAAAATTCAAATTACGTTTAAGATTATAAAAGTAATTAAAAAAAAAAAGACAATTGTTGAAATATTTCTTTCTCATTTTAATACATGAAAAAATAGTTCAAATAATAAAGTACGGTACTAGTTGAGAGTGTGATGAAAATAATTCAAAAATAAAAACAATGCTTGAAGTATAAAAATTTATGCATTTTTTAATATAATTTTGTAATAAATATAATTTTGTTTTTATAATTAAAACTTCAATACATATATATATATATATATATATATATGAATTGTAAAATGTCGTATTTTTTTCAGACAACAAAGACAACATTTGAAAATATAAAACAGTGTCAAATATTTTCTTTTTTCCTTTTATCATAAAAACTAGAGATAACAATAGAAAAATTTCATTTTTTCCCGATAATATATTTTTGGATCTTGGGTTTCAATTTCGTCGGCGGCTATAAAACATAAATTGTATCTTCTGATTGTAAAGATTTTATGAGATATGAAATGATCTAACCATAAAACAAAACATATAATGCATAAAATAATATACATAAAATGAAAACTTTTAAAAAGCTTATATATAGCGGTTATAGAACTTATTTTCGACTAGAGGTTTTAAAATATATTTTTTCTTTATTCATTATTTGAATATATTTTATGTATTACATATCTTTAAATTATATGAAAAAACTTAAATGAACATTTATAAGTGCATTCCTATAACATGTTTTCATAACAGTTATCAAGGGCGAAATAATTTGTTTTAGTAGTATTTAAAATAGTTAAAAAATATGAATGACAGGAAAAAGTTGTGAACATTACGCTAAAGAAATATTATAAAAGTTAAAATTACATTTTCCACGAAAAAAAAAAAAAAAAAAAATCAAAGAAAGAAAGAAAGGAAAGAAAATTTGTGTCATACATAACAGTACTTTACAAATTAAATAAAATTATTAGGCTGTTTATTTTTAGAGTAACAATAATTAGTAATGTACACACATTTTCTGTGAAGAATTTCCAGTCTTACACGATTTTAAGTTTTCAAAATTATTTATTTATTTTAATGTTTAATTTAAAGGCTGCAATTTTTTAAAGACTGCATCATATTGTATGTTGTACTAAATATATTTTATAAGGAAATGTGTATTTTTTTTTTAATATTTTATTATACTGAATAAATTAAAAAGGTTATTCTTAACCTAATAATAAACTATTAATGTTTTTATTAAACTTTATTTGTTTAAAATATTTTATGTTTGTCCGTTAAGAAAACTTCTTTTTTTTTTTTTTTTTTTTTTTAATGCATATGTGTGTGCATTTTCCCAGTTATCTTTATTTTAATAAAGTCACCTACCTTGTCCTCTGGTGAAGTGCAGATCACCCAATACCATCATTAATAAACACCACGTGGTAATTATAATCATTATAAATTTCACTATTCTTTGTTTTTCACAAAACAATATAAAATAGGAAAGATGTCCCGTATCAAATCCGGACACATAATGTCCGGTCCTGAAGGATCCCAATAAAACTCGATGCACGAGAAATCTGTCCCAAGTGTAACTTTACAAAGAGATTTCTATTGATAATCCTTCTGCTAGAAAGCTGGATCTAGAAATGATGTGACTGAGAAATGCGAACGGCTAGAGACAGTTTACTTGGCGAAAGGTTGGCGAAACGAGTTATTCGGCGGATCGCCAAAAGCCTGGACATGATAAAGAGAAAGCGCTTTCTCCTTTTACCATTTTCCTCACTAAACCTCTTAATAAAGTGGGGATTTTATACGGTTTAAAACAAAATGAAAAAGCTATTTACAAGTAAAATAAAACTATATTCTTTAAAAGAAAATAAGTAAAATTATAGAGAAAAAGGATCTCAATTTAAATGCTTATCTTAAATGGGATATATTGTAAGGTTCTATGACACTGTTTAACAGTAGAATTTAAATTAATTTCTTTCTCGCCTCCCATTTTTCTTTTCACGTATTCATTACATTAATATACATAAAAATTTAAAGTATGAGTCGTAATTGTAAACTAGATACATAAAGAGATATCTATGTTATAGACGTCTGAATAATTTGTACTATTTTTTTTTATGATATGTATCGTTAAACAGTACTTTACATACTATATTTAATAATATTGTTTATTTTAATTATAATTTATTTTAAATTAATATGATTTGTTTTAAATTATTATGAACAGAGATTTGAAATTTTTGTGTAGTTTCTAAAAACAAAATATAAACAGATTATTACACATAGTAAACAAAATATTTTTTTTTCCCTTAAATTTTTTAGAAGTACACGGAAATCAACGTAATTATCTTTAAAGATTTTCTCAACAAAAAATAAAAGAAGGCAGACTTTAAATATTTGTTTTATTTTCAATAAAAATTTTCGTTACATTTAACATTATGTATTAATGTCTCCATGTTAGAAAGTTTATAAAATATAATATAAATTAAAAATAATGTAATATTTAGTTTAAAGAAAACAATTGTATAGTATACAAATGGACTTTATTGAATTAAGAACTAATAAATATTCTAGAATCTAAAAAGGGAATATTATATAATCATAAATATAAATTAAATATAAAGTATATAAACATGTTATAATATAAATTAAGTACATTTTGTGTATGTGCAGCGATTTAGACATGCATACACAAAAAAAAATTTAAAACAACGATTTAAAGCTGCATATACACATGTGAGTATACGTTGCCGTATACCCCCTCTGAACTTAATTAACTTAAATGTCTAAGTAGAATTAGTACGAGACTCAAATAAAAATAAAAATAAGAGTTTATTCAAACTTGAATAGAATGAGGGTTGAACTGGTTGGATTTCACTCAATCAAAGTGATTAAAGAACTTTAGAAAATATACATAAGAAATACTTTAGATAATTATAAATATATCACCACTGAAGACAGCAGAAGATTAGCAACGGATGCACTCTTTTCACTTGCTGACGTAAACTCGAAACTACCGGATGGCTTCCCAGCCGGATGACTTTACTATTCATTATACCTAACAACACCACACATCTACACACATCAAATTAATTAGCTCCAACAGCACTAGAGCTGAACTATCAGACAATAACTTAATTCAGGCGCTATGCCCTAAAATATAGCGTATCTAGACGTCAGAAAGATCTTCACTACACCAGAACACACCACCACACACCTTACGAAAGCAACCTCCTACTTGTACTTCTTTCAATTTTCTCCTCTCTTCCCCTCTCTTCCCCTCTCTTCACTTCAACCAATCTTTAAAGCATCTTCACTTTCGGCTATACTTCGCAACTTACTATCTCCGCTGCAGCGCTATGTCGACACAAAACTATTCTAATCTAAAATTTCGCCGAGTTACTGGCGCCGAGGCATTTTTACTATTCCAAATTACTACTTCGCTGGATTCAGCATCATTTCAAACAAAACCTTTGGTGATCTACTACAGTCTCGACCTCACACACAAAATATAAAACAACGATTTAAAGCTGCATTTACAGAAAATTTTAAAGCAGCGATTTATAGCTGTGTATACACAAAATAGCTGAATATTTCAACTGTTGTCATAAAACCGAAGTACCAAGCAAGTATGTTCAAACTTAATAATTGAAAAAAAAAAAATGTTTTATAATATATAGATAAATATTACCAAAAATTATTAATAAAACTCTTCCCAATTCAAAAATCATTTTAAAAGCTATTTCCAGAAAAAAATATTTCTTCTCCTACCAATATATCTATACATATTTCTTTGATTACTTAAATTGTATATTGTAACACGTAATTATATCGACATTTCAAATTTAATTATATTAAAAAAAAAAAGTGCATTTTTGCATTTTTATCAAAAAAATTATATAAAAAATAAAAGATAATAAAAAATGTGGAGGATGGGTGGGCAGATGCTTGATTAAGGAGGATGGGTGGTGTTGTTAGGCTGGATGGTTGGGAGGGATTGTGATTCTCGCGTATTTATATGTGTGTTTGCTTTATAGATTTAAAATAATAAAAAAAATAAAATAAAATAAAATAAAATAAACTGTAATTCTATAAACTTTAATATTAAATTACTGACTCTCTACTAACTTAATTTATCCAAAGAAACATTTATCATATGTACATAAAAAAAAAAAATAATAATAATTATTATTATTATTATTATTATTATAAATAGTTATTTAGTAAATAATTATTTAGTAAATTAACCTCAATATTAATTACATATTGCTTTGTGTTCCTTTATCATTATATTATTGATTTTCGATTTTCAACTTAGTTAATTTGTCCAAAGAAACATATAATAAATCTACATTTAAAAAATATATTAATTAATAAATTATCCCAATTTTGACTACATATTGCATTGTGCTCTTAAATTAACTCTAAATTGAATTTTACATGATAGCATTTGATTAGATTTTATTTAGCACACATACATTATAAGTAATAATAAAAAAAAAAAAAAAATTAGGGTTATTACTTTTTCTAAACTACACAAGATGGCGTTACTTACTCAATTTACTGATTTCTATGTTTCAATAAAATGACACTTTGAAGTTTGTGCATTATCGTAAATTAAGTTAATCTCAATTTTAATTAAAATTTAATTTTAAATTATCACTTTTAGGTTAATCGTTAAAATCAAACAGTTCACTCAACTTTATCGTTCAGTTGATTAATACAAATTCAAAAATAAATTAATGGCTCAGTTATTTAATACGATTCCAAAATTAACTGTGAATCTAACTGTATTCAGCCACATGTATGTCTCGTGTTCTGGTTTTACGTGCAAGGGTGCAAGCTACTTATACAAGTTTTTCATGTGTAATGTATGTTATACTTTAGTTTTATTAATTATTACTAGTATTTCATTTAACTATTTTTATTAGTATTTCCATTAATAATATTGAATATGCTGCATGAATCAAAATGTTTGATTTTCATATGGTTTTCACATATCTTTTCAGTTTTAATTTTCTCTTTTTTGGTGGTGTTATATGGTGTAGCTTGTTGTAAACATTTAGCAATTTGCATACAACAAGACAGAAATAACACCTACTTTACATGCAACATTCATTCTACACCCTTGAAAACGTAATGAATTTGCATGTTTCAATTTATGGATGTTTGATAGTCGCAATCTTTTTTTGAATTTTTCTGTTTTATCTTTTTCAATGTTTCTTGTTTTCATATATTCAATGTTTTAAAAGGTTTTCAATATATATATATATATATATTAATAAAAGAACTGGTATGTTGTGGACATCACAAAATATCATCTGTATTTTATTATACGTATTCACACAATACAAAGCTTTATTAAAATTAGTATTTATAAAAATCCTTTTTCATGAGAAATGGAACCGATTTTCTTCCCAACGAAATACAAAATTGTCAATTGAGTAAAGTGAATGACATAACGATTTTAATTTGGTGGTCCAGCTTCAGAAATAATCTGTTAGAAAAAGAAAGATGTACAGGTTAGCAAATATGAAAGAGCAATTTTGCATTTTAAAAATATCACATTGAGAGCGTCTAACTGACACTTACAGTCAATATGCTTTTTTTTTTTTTTTTTTTTTTTATCGTCTTTGATATTTTGAATGATTTCTTTGTTTTCTTCTTTTTTTCCCGCATAGCTGTCAAGTGTTTCAGTTTCTGATTACAGGTATTAATAAATATTATAGGGTAGATCGAAAAAAAAATGAAACTCACGTAATCGAGCAGGGGTGCCTATGAATATTTGTGGCTTGGGCATAAGAACATTTTTGCATATCATCGTTATTCTATTCATTAAACTTTAAATTTTGAAATATCTACAATATTTTGTAATTTTTATAGACTATTTTCTTTTTCGCAAATTGAACTTAAAAAGTAAATTTTGGGTAAGCTTAATTTGATACCAAACGATTAAAAAAAAATTGCATTCCCCCCACCCCTTTTTAACACATTTAATGATTTACCTTGCATATATTGCTTGAACTTTTAATTCTTTTGTAATTTTTGCGCTATTTTCGATAATTTTGATATTTTTTCTTAATATTCCAATTGTTTTTATAGTTAAAGTTTAGTATCACTTAAGGTATAACGTTTTGTAAACTCTTCTCTTCTACTTAAAATTTATCCAGGAATGACTACGAAGAGGGGGTTACATGTCGATTTCCAACCGTGCTGTTCCCTACCCTTCTACCACGAGGACACTCTTTTCAAAATTTAAATTGCTGTTTGGTATTAAAAAATTGCACACAATTTTATGTCTACAATACTTGATCTAACAATATTATGTCTTTTCAAATGACCTCAAAGAAATTTAGATGATGTCGATGTAACTTATTTTACTTCTTTTTTACTACAACTTGGGTATGAGTTGACAATACAACAAGTACTGTTTCGAAGCCAATATCGACCCTTTCATTAAGTAATAATATTTATAGTTCATTGTTGTACGAGCGATATATTTGCAGAGTTTCAGTGATTCTATATAGCAGCAAAATTATAATACTATATGTCAGATACAGAGGCATTATTTATTGAAACTTCAAATCGGCTTATTCAATCAGTCAAATATCCTTATACCACTGCTGTAATAATTTATCAAAAGTAAGTTTTTTTTCAAGTTTTTGTTTATTTTTTAAACTTCTATAAGTAGCTTTTTTAGACTAACAAAATATTCATTATCCTGTAAATATTTTGCAAGATACTTTTTTATTATTTCTTCTCAAGTATGAAGATAATACAATTCTTTTCATATATTTACTTATCCGTTTGTTATTTTAGAGTTGCTGGTGGTAGTAGACAATCCTAGAGCGTCTGACAACAAAAGTAACTATATATATATATATATATATATATATATATATATATATATATATATAAAGACTCAGTAATTATTTAAAATCGCCAGATCATATTCACTGTTGTCACCCATCTGTACGAGGCAACTTACCCAAGCTTTTATTTGCCATCTGAACATTTCCAAGAGTAGACTGCCTTTCAAATATTATAACAATATTATTGCTCTGTACTTAGGTTTTCCATATTTTGAAGAAAAAAAATCATTTAACTTGAACTCATTATGTTTGGTTTTTACAAGATTTTAAGTATGGCAAGAAGTTAAACTTTCGAGAAAGACAACAACAAATTTTATTGATCGAGTTGTCTTTCTGTCTAGATTCATAAACAAATGTCTTAATAGAACTTCATTGACATTGTCAGTTTTGTCTCAGTCCTTCTTCCATTATACGTATTGCATAATTACATATATATGTGTATTGCATTCGTCAGGGGGTATCCATCACGAACGATGCAAAATAGTGCTTTTTATTTAAAAAACATCTTGTAAGTGTATTCAAAAATAGAATTTCCAACCTCGAAAGCTTACCCAGAATGAGGTGTATTATCGTCAATGAATTTGGATTCCAGCTCTTGTATAAATTTAAGATGATCTTCTTGATGTTTCTCTCGTTATTTTTACATCTGTAGATACCACTATGTATAAGGTTTCATCAATTGTTCGAAAAAAAAATTACATATTGTACGGAGCTTTTCATTCAGTGTGTTCTCGAGGTTTTGATTTTTTATCAAAAACATCATTTATGTCAGTTTTCTTTTCCATATCCTGTAGGACCATTCTGTTCTATAAATTTTAACAAATTTCGAAAAACATTCAGCAAATCCACCAACTGGATGATCATGATACATGTGAAAACATATATGAAAACTTTTCTACACTTCTTAAATATCCATAAATTTTAAATAATATAATATAAAATGTCTAATTAAAGTTTTACACTGGGTATACGGAAACTTTTAAAAGTATTTTTCATTATTTAAAGCTCTTTTTTTTGTATACAGGGATGTAGCACTCACTACATTTTTGTAATATTTTAATTGTTTCTTAATTCATTATTTTCGTTCGCTTTACGAGACAAATAATTACTCTTTCTAAACAGTTATATGATTTTGTATTTTTCTACGATAAAAAGAAAAAAAATAGTAAAGCGTTTCAAATTGTACTCATTGCCGGATAAAGAAATGAATCAATAAACTTTAAAGGAAAATTCAATTATTACGAAATTTATTTTAGAATCTTCCTTCCAAATTATCTTAGTAATCAGAAAATTTAAACTTGCTCCGGAATTTCTATCGGTTTTGTTATTTAAAATACAAAAACTGACGCATGTTGCTTAGTTTTAGTACTTGAAGTAACCGATTACTTCGAAAATCTCATTTAGTTGCAATGCCTTTTGCTTTGTAATATTTTTGTTACAATTCTTTTGGAGATTATGTTTATTATTTTAAAAGTATTAATTTTTATTTATTGCTGTATTTTTATTTATTGCTGTTTTTTTTTTTTTTTTTTTTTTTTTTTTTAATATTACAAAAAAGTTTGTATTCAGCATGAAATATAAACCATATATTTCTAATTAAATATTCAAGAATAATGTTACAGTTATCACGTCTAGTCAATTATAACTTAATAATATCGTTATTTTTTTATCTAAAAGAGAGAGTGAGATAAAACTATGATCACAAATATTAATGTCTTTATAAATTTTAAATTTGTGATTTAGTTTCTCTTCAAAAATTCAAAGTTTTTCAAAGTTTTTTTTTTTTTTGTATTTTCAAGGTTTAAAAGGGCAACGGTAGCCCAGTCGGTAGAGCGCCAGGCTCGTAACTGGAAGATTGCGGGTTCGATACTCGAGCCGCCCGAAGACCGTCGTGTACACTAATGGTGGCTAGTGCACATAAAATCTGTCGTGGCCGTATGTCATCCATGTTCCCATCAAAATTATTCCTCTGGGGGTCATCGAAGCGGGAGAGCCATCCCTTCTGTGGAGGATCAAAATTGTGATGGCATGTCTCCGGAACACCCCTAAGGCTGAGCCCCAGACCGTCTCCAATTGCCCACTGCGCAGCACGAGTACGATTTAAATCCCAATCAACCAACCAAACAAGGTTTAAAATTTGAATAACCCTCCGTGTTTATTAATAATATCGAGTATTAGGTTCTCTGGTATTTACGTGATAATAGATTATAAATCAATGCAAAGGTAGTATGTACGCATGGACTTTATACTGTTGTTTATTAATATATTTTCTTTTATCTTACTTTTAAAATATCAAAATATCCTTAAATGTATTCAAAATATGCTTTATTTGTGTAGATTAAGTAACATGAAATTATTTTAAAATGGATACAATGTTTAGATTTTATTTTGAAATATGAAAATGTAATTTTATTAAATCATCAATGCACATTTAAAAAAAAAATTAAAAAATCAAATGAAATAATTTAAAAACAATTTATAATTTTATAAATAAGAATATTTTAACTAGATGCAATACATACAATTCTTAGTTTTAAAACAATATTTTATTAAATTTAATACTTTAAAACAATGATTTATGAAAGAAACGATGTTAGTAACAAAATATTTTTATTTAAGAATGAATGATATTTCGATTTTTTTACGTATGGTTACCTGTCATTTCTATTATAACATGTGGCATCATACATTACATACACAGGAAGCGTTTCCATGACAACATAACTCTCAGTGTCATATCCATCTGTTCTTAGCTTATGAACAACATTTTTTCCCCTCTTATTCTTGGACTTTATAAAAAATATGATTAAAGAGATGCGTCGAATACATGAACATAAATTCCTATCACTGAAATTCGAGTAATTTTAATTCATATCAATTCTTTTAACAATAAAATCACTTTTGGAAATTTTGATGTTAAAAAACTTATATATTTCAAAAAATGCTCTATAAAATGTTTGAAGAAATAATGTTTTATTTATTTTTATTTATTTATTTTATTTTTAATTTTGTATTTGCTTTATTTTTTATTTTTTATTTTTTTTTAAAAGAAAAATTAAACGGGTTACATTGAAAATATTTAAATATTAAGTTAAGGTAAGAATTTCTATAAACAGAATCATAATTGGAGCATTATTATAGTGCAAAACAGGCATATAATTAATATATATATATATATATATATATATATATTAATTCAAATGCTATTTCATGGAATATTGTAAATATATATTATATTTAGACTTTATTAGAAAATCAAAATTAATACTAATTAAAATAATAATAATAAAAAATATGATTGTTTTAATAAAACATTTTTAAATATATATGATGGAAATATTGAAAATTGAATTATTTCAAATCTTGGAAAAAGAACCCAAATATTATTTCGCAGCTTTAGACAATGTCAGCTTGTACATTTCAAAATAATTTGCAGTCGTACCAAATGCTACGCATGGAATTCAAAATTTCCAAATTATTTAATTTATTTAAAATGTATATATATATATATATATATATATATATAAGATTTGTTTAGATTTTTTAATATTTCGTGTCTATTAAGTCGCGTTTTATAGTGTTTACAAAGTTGCTTTAATAATATATTATTGTAGTAATTTATGGTAATGAAGTATAAATATATATGTTTCCTATATAATGTTGTTATTGTTATTTGCACGAATGCATGTCATGCTAGTGTCCAGGAGAAGCGAAAGTCGTAACATTTAACACGAATTAAGCAAATACTTGAAAATTTGCTCAAAAAATTTTGGAGAGGATTAATTATTTAAAAAAATCATTTCCTTTATGCAATCATACTTGCCAACCATCTCATTATGAACCGTACAAGTTTTTGTACCCGCCTTTTTTTTTACACCAGTCATTTCTTTGCGTAATTTTATTCTTATTTAATCGCAACAACATTTGGAAAGAATTACTCTAAAAATAAAGTGGTGCATGAAAAGGGGCGTTAACAATTGTACGTTTATTAATGAGATGGTTGGCAAGTATGTGCAATTTATTTCACATCACCTTTTCATGCGATGAAAATTACGAATCTAAGACGAGATTCAGACAAGGTTATAGAAACACATTTTTTACTGGAGGTTCCATTATTTTGTATTCTATGCCGGTCAACCAGTTGGCATAAAACTGATTGCATTTAAGTCCACTTGCCTTTAAATTGTTTTAAACTTCAATTAAAGCAATTGAATTGTCATCGTTTGCTAAAGGAAGCATATAACAAACATACTCTGTCGGAAACAACTTGGATATATGTGCTTGGAAAGTTCAAAAATATTTTTTTCAGATAAGTGACTAAATGTGTTCTTGTCATGGGAAAAAGTTTGACGATAGTGATATGTTGTACTGGCGACCCAGCTAAAAAAAGTCTCCAAAAAAAACTATAAAAAATGAAGTAAAAATGCAGATAACGTGGAGGTATTTAGAACAATCCCAGCTTTAAAAAGTCTTCAAAATGAAGAGAAGCTGCAGAAAACTGCAGATAAGCTGAAGGTATTTGGGACAGCAAAATATTTGCAGGTAACTTTCCAGCCCCCATAAACATGTCCCCCATTAAAATTATTATTGTTCCAAATATTTGCATATTTTCTGCAGTTTTCTTCATTTTAATAGTTTTTTTTTTTTTTTTTTTTTTTTTTTAAGACTTTTTAAGCTAGGATTGTTCCAAATACCTTCACATTATCTGCATTTTTTCTTCATTTTTTATAGTTTTTTTTTAAGACTTTTTTTTTTTTTTTATCTGGGGAAATATTAATATTATACGTTTATACAGTTGTCAGAAATACTTAAATGCGGATACGTCATCTGTTAGTAAGGATTTAACCTTCATCAGTTCCTTAATTTCTGAACCTCTGAGAATGGTTGAGAAATTGAGGAACTGGGTACCAAATGAAATGGCTGTAAGAGACGGTGCAAAATATTTAACCATTTGTGAAGCGTTGCTTTCACAAATGGTTCATTCATTGCAAAAGTCACTTTTGCAATGAATTGTGACTGCTGTCGAAAGGTCTTTTGTTACGACAAAACAAGTGAAAAAATCATGTTCGCGTCACGGTAAATCATCAACATGAAAGTCAAAATAGGATATTCAATGCAAAAAGAGCATGCTGTGGGATCAAGTTGATAAGGTCTACCGTTGCTGCAACCCAGAGAAACGGTGAATGCCGCTATGAAGCATACCTATCCATCTTGAACCACACACTTTTCGTCGATAGAGGGCACTGCGTGGATGCGAAACCAGAAATATGGAAATCAGAGTCTTATAAATTGTGCAGATTTACGATTAACACTGATTATTTCTTATTTTGCCTCTTACTTGCACAGACATGAAGTTTTAATTGCAAAGCTGACATGGTAGATAAAGCGTTATAGATGATAATATTTATCCTCAGATAGGAATTGCCGTCTAAAGCTGGAGTTAGCGGTGTTGTAACGCGTTTGTAAACTGTAACTTGTGGTGATGACTGTCATAGAATAGGACATACTAATCTATAAACACTTGTATAGAAATGAATATAGTTTTTCATGGAAATGTATGATTTATTTACGTACAGCGCCTTCTATTGACGAAAATTTTAACAATTATATTTTTCTTTACCAAAACATTTCTCTCATCACTATAATAACGTTTCCGCAAATGGCGTTAAATTTTACCAATTCCTTCAATTTTTATGAATTTTTAAAATGGCTACAGACTTATGGGACACCCGGTATATATAAAATTAAATCAACATATACATACATTTTCTTTTGGATAATGAAAGTTAGACATTCTCTTTTTTATATTAGTATCTCTGCAATTGCTTTATTATTACTTTTTCTTTTTTTTTTTTAACTATTGAAAAAAAAAAGTAATTCATGGAATTGGAATCTCGCAAACGGTCTGGTTTTGATCAAGAAGAATTAAAATTTTCGCCTTGTAACTATAATAATTATTACAGTAATTATTACATTTAAATGATTTTGATACAACATAAAAATTTTGTAAATATTTTTACGCTTAAATAATTTTTTTTATTTACTCTGCAACATTGTGCTTTTCACTTTTATGTGATAATTTTATCATACTAATTAAGCTTAAGTCGTAGGGGAAATTTCGACGCGTCTAATCTGTATACTTTACACGAACAGAAGCGAAGCGATTCATAGGCTTGCAGAGGAAGTATAAAAGCCCCCCCCCACACACACACACAAACTACAATCTAAACAACCCCTCACTTGACGTCCGAGAATACCGCGCTGCTAATAACTAACTATGGGTTGTGGCGTAATCCAGTAATAGATCTGAGAATTTATTCAAATATCCAACAAATTGTAAAATTTATTCTGTTTTGAAAACTATAGAAAATATTAGTTATATTTATGTAATGGATATACAGTGTATTTATGTATGTATATTTATGTAATGGATATATGCTCAAAAAATGTTGATTTTGACATTTATTTCTTAAATAAATATTGCAAATGTATAAAGTAACCTACAAAGTTTTGTAACAAGATACAGAAATTTAAACAACAATTAAAATTTCCAATTGTATAGAATTAAAAAATAACGAAATGTTATCTCACCAAGACATTTTCTCTACATGAAATTGTCTCTTACAGTAATAATTATATGTATAAATATTCATGATTGTATAGTAAACATTTTTTAAGATAATACAACAAAAAAAGGTTTACCCAAATAGATTTCATGATTTTGTCATGCGTTCTTTACTAAAAACTTCCTGGTTAAACTATTAGGTAGCGTAATATTAGCAAATAATATTTTAATGTACTATAGGCGGAATTATTCTTAAATATTTAAATTAACAGTACAGGGCTAGAAATTTTCTTACTTAAAATCTATTACTATTTATGAATATAGATATTTGTTTAACTTTTTTCAGTCAAAAATTAGAAAAATGTTATTAACACGCTTTTATTAGCTTCACCTGTATGTATGTATGTTTGTATGTATGTATGTATGTATGTATGTTTGTGACTGCTCTGGTAGCAAACAAAAAATATATATTGTAAAAAAATACTTTCCCTACGTGAACGATGTGGCGTTGAGGTAAGGCACCGCGCTATGAATCTAAAGGTCCAGCGTTCGATCCCAGTCAGGGGAGGTTTTTTAAAAATGGTTTTTGTTTAATTCTAAGTTATTTTAATTAAAGATTTAAATGTATGTAAATATTATGGTGTGCCATTCACACGATTTTCTCTTACCCTGCATTTTAATACTAAGATAGATATTTTGTGCTTTTTTTAGTTCAGATTTCTATAAAAGCGTGTTCTTTAATTTTTTAAAAATATAATATTATTATTATAGCTTCTTTCTTTTAACTGTTAGATAAGTCTAAACTAGCATTTGACAGAAAACTGCATAGCTGAAAAGATTTACATTTTGAAAATAGGATCTATTTCCAATATTCTTTAATAAAGAACTCAAATGTGAATGTCGGGCAGTTAAATTCTTGAAGTTCACTATTAGAAAATTTTAGTACAAAGACTTGACAATTGGAAGACTTGGACATTATGGAGCGATATTTATAATTCTCCTATTATTCCGGTTGCCGGATTCGTTTGTAATATTTTTTACAAAATGTGTAATTTGAAGAAATGTATAGAATTGAACACGGCTTGCAAAAAAACTATTCTCGTGAAAAGGATTTTGTTTTAGATAAAGAAAAAAAATGATTAAAACTTTTGGCGATAAGGAGCATTGTACGAGAACAAAACATACAATTCCGTAAAAAAAAAAAATGTATTTATTTTAATGCAGACATATGTTTATAAGCATATCCTTTCTATTCTATGTGTCCACCATCACCACAAACTACAATTTATATATAAGTTAGAACACTACTAATGGGGGGCTACAGTTGCCGAATCTTGGATGATGTAAGACATCATCACCAATAGCAAGTTATCCACCAATGCCAGCACCACAACTAAAACTTTATGCACGTACAAATAAGAGGGCAAACCTTAAATAAGGTACTAAACGTACGAACATACAATTTATGGAACACCAATTTTTATATTTATAATTACACATCTCTATAGCGCCCTCTGCCGATGAATTTTTTACCTTTTGTTTTCTTTTCTAGAAAATTTCCCTTTTACTAGAATACCTTTTACGCAAAATACTTTCAATTCTACGAGTTCCTTTAATTTTTATAAAGTTAAAAAAAAATTACAGACTGTGCGGCACTCGGTACAACTGAGGGAGAAAAATTTTTGTTTTTAAAACTAACTTTTATAACAAAGAAATTTTTTTTTTACAAAATATGTCGTGATTAACCACTTCACCGGCCACTGTTCAGCGTAGAAGGCTACATTTCCCCCCGAGTTATCTCTGGATAGCCTGTGAAGTTGTTAAAGAAAACAATTAAAATGTCATTTGTACATTTTGAATTAATTTTATTAATATGTATATATAACACAATTATTTATATGCGTGTAATCATTGTATCCTCTGTAAAATGTTAAAAAAATAATCTATACATATAAAAGAGTACTTCCACTCACTCACTCACTGACTCATCAACGCACAGCAAAATCTACTGGAGCCACTGACTCGAAACTGGGTATGATTATAGAATATATAGTGTAAGCACCCGCTATGAAGCGATTTTGCGAAATTTGCCCCCCAAGGGGGTGTAGGGGGCAAAATGCGATTTCACAAAAACCTTCATATCTCAAAGAAAAAAACAGATATCCGTAAAATTTTTGCTTTAAAATATAGCTAATTTAATTTTCTAAAAACCAATTTCTGGAATTTTAGAAGTTCGGTCTCCAAGGGGGGAAAGGGGGTAAAACGTGATTTCACATGCGCAAAACGTGGTTTCACATGCTCCTATATATCTCAAACAGAAAAACAGATATATGTGAAATTTTTGCTCCAATATATAGCTAATACAAATACCTAAAAACTAATTTCTGGAATTTTCGAAATTCAGTCCCGAAGAGGGGAGGGAGAGGGGGCAAATCGTGATTTGAAATAATCCTTTATATTGCAAACAGAAAAAAAATATATGTGTAAGATATTTTTGCTCTAAAATATAGCTCCCATAAATACATAAAAATAGATTTCTTTAATTTTAGAAATTCGTCCCAGGTGGGGCGGGAAAGGGGGTCTATGGGGTAAAAAAATAGAAATATACTTAGACCGTTCAAAATTGGTACAGATAGGTTTTAGAAACCTGCAAGTCAATTGAGGATATTCTTGAAAGTGTAATTTTATTAGGAGGGTCAGAAAGGTGTGTGTGTGTGTGGGGGGGGGGGGTGTCAAAAAATAAAAATAGAGTTAGACCGTTGAAAATTGGTACATAAAGGATTTTGATACATACAAACCTTTTGCGGATATTTTCGAATTTGTAAAGTTATTAGGAGGGACGGGAGGAGAGGACGGAGGGGCAAAAAATAAAAATAGAAACCTGCAAGTCAATTGAGGATATTCTTGAAAGTGTAAAGTTATTAGGAGGGTCAGAAAGGTGTGTGTGTGGGGGGGGGCAAAAATAAAAATAGAGTTAGACCGTTGAAAATTGGTACATAGAGGTTTTTGATACTTACAAATCGATTGCGGATATTTTCGAATTTGTAAAGTTATTAAATTGGTACATGGGGGTTTTTGATACCTACAAATCAATTGCGTATATTTTCGAATTTGTAAAATTATTAGGATAAACGGGAAAGTGAGGATAAAGGGCAAAAATATATAAATAAGACTTAGAGCGCTGAAAATTAGTGTTGTTAGGTTTTGAGGCCCGATAAATCGATTGAGGATATTCTCGAAAGTACAGAATTATTAAGAAGGGAGGAAAGGGATCGGGCGCAAGGGTAAAAATAAAGAAATTCAGATAAAATGTTTGAAATTAGTATTATTAGGTTTAAAAGCCCGAGAGAACAACTGCGAGTATTTTTTAAAGTCTAAAATAATTAGGAGGGGCAGGAACGGTATGTGAAGGAGCATGCGAGCCTTGCACGCCTGTATGCGCTGCCGCAGGCAGTGGTGGCCCGAACCGATTATTCCACTGATGGGAGATTTCTCCCATCATTTTTTTTTTTAATTTATGTTTTTCCCTTACGATAATATAGTGATTCATTAAGAGTGTTGAACATAAATGCGTGCGCGCAGCGCACAATTACCTCCACTGCCAAGGGCAGTGGGGACCTGTTGCGATATTTTTTCCAATCACATTTTTTTTTCTCTTTTATTTTCGCATGATAAAAATTGATGCAATTTTGAGAATTCATTAATTTTGTGATTCATTTAAAAATAGTGACCAGCGAAGCGGGCGTAGCCTGCTAGAATATATATATATATATATCGATAGAATATTTCATGAATTATCTTGTCAGTATACATATTAATAATTATTAATATTAATATTAATCTTCTGATCCAAAAGCCATCTACCTACCAATTGGAACATTAGGCGTAAAAGTTAGTTTGTTATTTGTATCGCATAACAGATGAAGTCAAGATCGACTGTAATCTATACATATAAAAGTGTACTTCCACTCACTCACTCACTGACTCATCAACGCACAGCAATATCTACTGGAGCCACTGACTCGAAACTGGGTCAGATTATAGATCATATAGTGTAAGCTTCCCCTAAGAAGCGATTTTGCAAAATGCGCCCCCCCACCCCCCAAGGGTCAGTAGGGGGCAAAATGTGATTTTACAAAAACCTTCCTATCTCAAAGAGATAAGCAGATATTCGTAAAATTTTTCCTTTAAAATATAGCTAACACATCTAAAAACCAATTTCTGGAATTTTAGAAATTCGGTCCCCAAGGGTGGAAAGGGGGCAAAACGTGATTTCACATGTGCAAAACACGGTTCACATACTCCTACATATCCTATATGTAGGAGTTATGTATCCACGGTTCACATACTCCTATTTAGGTTTCAGATACTCCTACATATCTCAAACAAAAAAACAGATATACGGGAAATTTTTGCTCTTATATATAGCTAATACAATTACCTAAAAACCAATTTCTGGATTTTTAGAAATTCAGCCCTCAAGAGGGGGGAAAGGGGGCAAAATGATTTGAAATAATCCTTTACATCGCAAACAGAAAAAAATATATATGTGAGATTTGTGCTCTAAAATATAGCTCTCACAAATACATAAAAACTAATTTCTTCAATTTTAGGAATTCGTACCACGTGGGGCGGGAAAATGAGGGGGGGGGGGGGCAAAAACATAGAAATTCAGTTAGACCGTTCAAAATTAATACAGATAGGTTAAAGAGGCCTGCAAGTCGAATGAGGATATTTTCAAAAGTGTAAAGTTATTAGGAGGGTGAAAAATGAGGGAGGGCCGTAGAGAAAAAAAATAAAAATAGAGTTAGAACGTTCAAAGTTGGTACATAGAGGTTTTTGATACTGACAAATCGATTGCGGATATTTTCGAAATTGTAAAATTATTAAGAGGGTGGAAAGGGGGTGGGTAGCGGAGAGGCAAAAATAGAGTTAGGTCGTTCAAAATTGGTAGATAGAGGTTTTTGATTGCGGATATTTTCGAATTTGTAAAAAATAGAGTTACGTCGCTCAAAATTGGTTCAGATAGGTTTTAGATGCCTGCAAGTCGGATGAAGATATTTTCGAAAGTGTTAAGTTATTAGGAGGGTGAGAAAGGGGGAAGGAGCGTAGGGGCGAAAAAGTAAAAATAAAGTTAGACCGTTCAAAGTTGGTACATAAAGGTTTTTGATACTTACAAATCGATTGCGGATATTTTGGAATTTATAAAGTTATTAGGAGGGGTGTGAAGGGAGGGCAGAGGGGCAAAAAACAAAAACAAAAATATAGTTAGGTCGCTCAAAATTGGTACATGGAGGTTTTTGATACCTATAAATCGATTGCAAATATTTTCGAAATTGTAAAATTATTAGAAAAGGCGGGAAGGGGGGCAGAGGGACAATAAATAAAAATAGAATTAGGTCGTTCAAAATTGGTACATGGAGGTTTTTGATACCTACAAATCGATTGCGAATATTTTCAAATTTGTAAAATTATTACGAGGGGCGGCGGAGCAAAATATAAAAATAGAGTTAGGCCGTTCAAAATTGGTACATAGAGGTTTTTGATACTTACAAATCGATTGCGGATATTTTTGAATTTGTAAAATTAATAGGAGTGGGTGGAAAGGGGGGACGGAGGGGTAAAAAATAAAAATAGAGTTAGGTTGCTCAAAATTGGTACATGGAGGTTTTTGATAACTACAAATCGATTGCGAATATTTTTTCAAATTTGTAAAATTATTAGGATAGACTGGAAGGGGGGAGGGTTAGGGACAAAAATATACAAATAAGATTTTGAGCGCTGAAAATTAGTAATGTTAGGTTTTGAGGCCCGATAAATCGATTGCGAATATTTTCGAACGTACAAAATTATTACCAGGGGCGGGCGCAAGGGTAAAAATAAAGAAATTCAGGTAGAATGTTGGAATTTAGTATTATTAGGTTTAAAAACCCCAGAGAACGTTTGCGTGCATTTCTTAAAGTCTAAAATAGTTAGGAGGGGCGGGAACGGTAGGTGAAGGAACATGCGTGCCTGTATACTCTGCCGAAAGTAGAGGGGACCAGGACCGATTATTCCACCGATGGGAGAAGATTTTTTTTTTTTGTATTTTTTTTTTTTTTTTTTTTTTTTTTTTTGTATTTTATATTTATGTTTTTCTCTTTTGGTAATATAGTGATTCATTAAGAGTTTCGAACATAAATGCGCTGCCGAAGGCAGTCGGGACCCGGTACGACATTTTTTCCAATGAGATTTATTTTCTCTTTTCTTTCCTCTTTCTTTTTCTTTTTCTTTTCGCATGATAAAAATTAATGCAATTTTGAGAATTCATTAACTATAGTGATTCATATAAAATTAGTGGCCAGCGAAGCGGGCGTAGCCTGCTAGTAATAAAATAAAACAAAATAAATAAAATAAATTACAAAACAAAATCTCTTTTATTCGGATAATTTGGACTTAACTTCAGAAAAAAGTAAAAATAAACATATGATAAGAATATAGTGTTAAATGTTCTTAACTAGATATTGTAAATCACATATTTCAGATATTAAAATAAAGAAAACTAATAAATATTTACTTATACGATAAACTTTAAAGAACGAAACTAACACAAAGACATTTTTTTTTAAATTAGTAACATATAATATGTAACATTTAAAACTATTTCTTTCAGTTCGGTTCGTTTTGTCAATACATTTGAGTGATTCGACATCTCGATCATTTATTGCCTAACTCACAAGTAGCTAAGTTAGGAATGAAGAGCTTAGCGGATTATTTATTGATGTCAACAGGAAATTTAATACATGTCACTTAATATCAGAGTAAAGTACTTTCTTCTGTTATTGGTTATCTATTTTCTATTTACTTTCAGTTATATTTTAATGTATTACACCATGTTATTTATTTTTTAATTGATTTAATATAAAGTAGCAGCTAGTATAAAGAAGATTGTGAAATTTATATATATATATATATATATATATATATATATATATATATATTTATTTATTTATTTATTCATTTTTATTTATTGTGTTATAATTTTGATGTTTAATTGTAATATGAAATACGAATTTAGAGTGAAAATTTATTTATTGCTTTTATTAACCTAATATTTGTAAATTTACAGCGATAATATTTCCTGATTCTTTAAAATTAAACTAAATCAAATATTTTCATTAGAATATCATATTTTTTCTTCAGTTTCTTGTATATTATTTTGGTTAAAATGTGACCTGAAAAATAATATTTAACTTGATTTTTTCAAAATGCCCATACACGTAAAACACGCACACACATTTATATATGGCCAAAAAATACAGTCATAATGTATAAACTTCTAACATATGACAACAATTTATATAACATATGCAAACGTACTATAGATACTGTATTGCTGTGGTCAAATTGCGTGCGCATAAGGTCTGAGACTGGGTGGAATGCCATCTATGGTGATTTTTCTGAGATACATTCACCTCTATTCACGCTAATTTAAGAGAAAAATACGAAAAATTCAATACGGTTATCGGATCATGATCTGTGTACGATACTAGCACCTCTCTTCTGTCAGATTAGAGAGCATGTCCTCTCTGCTACTGATGGGGTTTTATTGTAGATAAGAAATTATATAAATTTTTTATTTAAATACACGTCATGTAATTATCATCACGAACTCGAATTTTTTGAATATTTTTATATCTGCATGAATATTAAAAGTACTGTTAATTGTGATTTCGCTGTATCTATTGATTGTTGGAAATTTTACATTCAGTCTAAATCTTTTTAATTTATTCAATATACATTACAACTATCATTTCTCAATATCGTACTGGCCAATTATCTCACATTTTTTCTAGTTCTATTGCTTTATCAGAATTCAATTGTTTTCCTATGTATAGGAGAACTTCTTCCTCATTCCTTTGTGCACTGAAGAGGGTATGCTAAATGCTACTGAAACATCTGACTGCTATTTAGTTGATCTCTTTGGCGTTCAAGAAGTTGATGATTTTTTTCTTATAAATACCACATCATTGGCACTAGAAAATAAAATAATTATTTTGGCTTGCATGACATCAACAAAATTATGCATATCACCTCATCGTAGAAATTAATGAGTATTTTGTGAGGTGATATATTATTGTATCATTGGTACATAGAGGTCGAAATAAAATCAGGACCTTTAATAAAGTGTAAAAATTACTTACGTTTATGTTGGGTGTTAAGCTGGATTCTAGGATCGTAGACTACTGAAGTGATATATAAATTAATTTTAGCACACGTAAAGATTGTGGAGTGCCAATTAAAAACAGCGACAACACTCTATACAGCCTTTGCTTTATCAAAAACGGCTACACATAGCGTATCATTCCATGTAATGAGATTAAAGAAAAGTGTATACTTTCTATTCTCATAAATATCTTTGACATATCTTACATCAATTGGATTTTATACGCCTCCTAATCAAATGGTATTTTAAGGTACCATGGATAAATAAAGGGTTAAAAAGTATTACCCTTTTACTGTTGAATAGTGCTGTCTGATTTATTTACCATCTATTGCTGCTTCGAGGTGCAGGTGATTTTGAAGTACAGGGGATAACTCTATGTGTTTTCTATGCACAATGAGGTGAAGTATGTCAAGAATTGATAGCACTGCCGTATGAAGAAAAAAAATGCAAGAAAACTAAACGAAAATACATAAAAGATGAAAAGCAAAATAACATATCATCATCCACTATTTTCCTCTCTTGAATATATATTATAAACTCTAGAAAATAAATGCAAGGACAAATAACAGAAAATGACTGAAAAATAAATTTGGCCATTGTTGTTTTCTTAAGGAAATTTATTTTATTAAGGAAAGACCTATTTTGTGCTCTTTATTGGAAATGCATTCATTATCTTATAATGTGTAAAATTTAGAGTTATATGAAAACAAAAGTATAAAAATTAATAGTTAACTCAGTATTTTATTTCATTGCAGTCATCATCTTCGTTTTCTGTGAAGAAAACATATTTTTATAAACAAGTTTCTTACCACTTAGTTAAAAAATAAATTGAAACCAATCCAGTAAATGGATAACAAACCTATTGAAAAGAAATACCCAAGGTAGTATCTAAATATAAGATCTAAAAAAATATACTTTTTTTTTCTTTCAGTTTCAATACTAACATCATCTTTGTGATAAAATGACAAAATGTTAGGTTGTATTTTTCCAAAATAAAATTTTGTTTGTCTTGGAGAAAGTTTAGTTTTAGATATGTTTGAAAATTCATAATTAATAAAGTTTTATTTAATAAATTTCATCACAGGTTAAAAATAATTATAGGCATAGTTGAAGTTCGTCAACCATTATTTTTGTTATTAATTACATAAGAATACACTGTTTGAAAAGTATATATTGCGTAATATATTTATCATAAATACATTTAACATCATTTTCTCAAATTTATATGTAAAAATCTAATGTAACATAACAAATGATCGACAACCTTTTAACTTACTTTTCAAAAGATCCCTTATAAAAGAAATGAAAATTTGCCTTAAATTTCTTAAATTCTCATAATTAATGTAGTCTTTACTTTTATTAAATATGCTCGCAACTAAGCAAGCGTTATTTTTAGTATTTAAAGGGCGCGTTTTATACGGTAAAATCTAAAAATCGTCTAAGTTTTAAGAATTGATTTAAATAATAATTATTATTACTTTTTAACTGATTGTTTAATATAAGAAACGTCCATGTCATTATCTAATCTACATTGACTATATAAAAAGCTATATTTTCAAATTATGCAAGTACACTGTCAAAAAAAAGTCTGTAAATTTTTTGTAATTCAAAAAAATACTTTCTATCAACGGAAAAATTACGTTGATAGAACGAATATTTTTCTGAATTACAGAAAATTTCTGGCAGCAAACTGCAGCAAACAGGACTTTTTTTTGACAGTGTAATATATAACATTAAAAATTAATGTTAACATTAATATATTTATCAATAACTTTCAATCATATTATTCTCCATATAACTAATATATTTTATTAAATGATGTTTTATTACATTTATAATACAGTTTACATAATGGTACTTTATAAATCTTAGAAAACTACAAGAATTTTTCTGTTTAATAAAATTTATTATTACTTAAAATTTTAATTTTTAATTTTTAACTTTTAACTTATTATTAAAACTCTTTTTTTTTTTTTTTAATGTTTTTATCATTCAATTTCGCAAGTTACGCTAATTCTACTAATATAATACACAATATGTAAATATATAAATAATGATAAAACATGCTTAAAGAAATACTAATAAAAAATACATTTTGTATGATTACTATGTCTTTTAAAACTTAACAAAGAATATTTTTTTTAGAAAAATCCTTCATTTGTAATCATTTATTTCCCCTGGTAAAATAAGCTGCAAACAAACTGCTATATAGATAAAAATCGTGTTCCCAGAAATACCTCCAGGCCTTTCAAAAGATAACGTAGGTACATTTTCACCAAAGTAAAGTTACTGATTTTTCTTTTTCAAACTTCTTTTTAGATTTCCAAAATTGATAACGCGTAATTTTTTTTCTATAGATATTTGGAAAATAGTATTGTGTGTTTCCACAATAGTTTTTTCAGCACTTAAAAAACTTTCTTTTCTTTTTTTTTTTTCCTATGTGTGTGTGTTAAATTTTACTCATAATTTTCACAAAATATTAAAACGTTTTATGTGTCTTCTTATAGTATATCCTGTATAGCCTTATCAAAAATATTTAAATTTCGAATTTCGTGTAACATATTCATACGTTTAGTATTAAGACGGAAAATCAGATTTATATATCTCTTTTGTTATTTGCAATTATATTATTATACTTTACTTCTTTGTTTGTTTATGTGTTATAGGAAAACTAGCTAATTGTTTTACATAAAAATGATAACTTTCTTGCTTAAAATTATTTTATGTTCTGAAAATGGTTAAATTATAGAACCAAAATGAACATTTCAATTTATTTTATCCAAATATATGCATCAATATCTACCTATCGCTACATATAAAAAAGAAATTCTGTGCGTGTACGTTCGTCGATTTGCAGGCAGAAGACTGATCACAAAGCTATAGCATTTTGCATGGTGGTCCGATTTTACTGCGTAGTTTTCTTCAAATTAATTTAAAATATATAAATTTCTGAAATGATCGACTCTCGAGATGAAAACGTAAAGATAAAAAGGATTTCCCTGGCTCATTAGCTTAGTTGATTAGAGCGTCATGCTAGTAAAGTAAATTCACGTGTTCGATCCTCCAAGGGCGTATATGTGAAGATAATATTTAGAAAAGTGTTCAACTGATTAAATATATATATATATATTATATATATATATAAAGGCACTGGAATATATATTATATATTCCAGTGCCTTTACAGTAGTCTAAACTGCATAGATGAAGAAAAAGTGACAAGAAACTAAATTAAACTCACAGGTGTTTTGTTCGCTTTTTAGGCAAACGGTTGGTCGTAGAGCTAATTTTGCATAGAGTTCCGTCATGACCTTTCTCGGTGCACTCGAGGTCCGACACCTTTATTACTCCCAAATCTTAATGAAATTGACATTTATTTCGATGAATTAATTTACTTTTATTTTTAACTATATTTCCGAATATCAGTTAAGGCACAAATATTTGTTTGATTCGTGGTGCAAGTAAAAATTATGCATTATTGAAGGTAGCATTTCTGTAACATGGAGCATTCGACATAATAGAGGTGAAACTATACAGCTGTGATGTTGCTTTTTTGCAGCACTCGTGCCTACTTTGTTCCCCTGACGAAGGGTCCTTTATTATTTCGACCCGAAACAACTGTTGACAGATCTTGAATTTCATGGTGTTTATTGAAAGTTTTTTTTACTTATTGAATACCACCACTGGTGCGTGTAATGGGACACTCGGATGTATTCTAAAATATTACTTTTTGAGAGGTATTTCTATAAATCATATATTAACATCTTTATTTCTCACAAATCTTAATGAAATAGACATATATTTTGCCAATTATTTCTACATTTATTTTTATTGATGTTTTCGAATTCCGGTTTAGGTATGATTCTTTGTTTAATTCTTGATACAAGTACAAAAAAAAAACATTATTTTGTATTGATTTTCTGTAACATGGACAGTTCGAAAATGAAAAAAAAAAAAAAAAAAAACAGCACTAGAGCTAGCTAAAAGAACTGCGACAGATGATAACTTAAAAGATAAATTTCGGTATATTTTCAGGGATTTTAAATTTTGGTTGATTAATTTTGATTGTTTTGGTCAAGTTCTTTTTCATTCACTTATATATACACAAAATGCATAAATTAATAAATAATTAATTTTAAAAAATCAATGTTTCTTTATTTTTTCTTTCTTTATTTTTTTTCTAATATTATTAGCATTAAATTCTACAAGCTTATACAAAAATATTTAGATACATTAAAGGCTATAATTCTATATTGCTTGAATTGAATTCGCATTTTTAATAACCATTTTTAACAATTTCTACCAATGTTAAAGAATACTTATGATTTAAATTACTGTATATGTGTGTATTTCCATCCGCTTTTTTTTCTCTTCTAGCGTCAGTAAATATTTTCTCTAAATTCCTTTAAAGTGAAATATGTTCTCTAAGTTTCTTATGGAATATTCCTTATTTAAAATGACATTAATAGGAAACCTGTTTTGTATACAGGGCAGCCGAAAAAATGACAGTGCCTTGTGATTTATGACAGACATATTTTCAAATGATATTAGTCAAATATATAAGATTTTTATATTTATTATTAAAAGTGATCTCTGTACAGCGACATTTAATAACTCATGCCACTAATCGCACCTTTCAAGTACACAGGGGGGCAAGAGATGAAAAGCAAATAATTAAAGTGTGTTCTATTACATTTCTTTTTCTTTTTCTTTTTCGATATGATAATGGTGAATATCATCTTGTGAATTAAATTTTTAATCATTATCCATATTAAAATTTGAATAAAGTAGACTGCACATATAGTTATTACAGAATACTGGATTTTCTCTGGTGTTTATTTGCACTGCGTAATAGGTACATGAATGATTTTTTTATTGGGCAAAAAGTATCTCAACTATTCTATAATCTAAGGCTGAAAGTTACAATCTTCTGCCACTGTTCTACACTAACAACAAATTCTAAACGAGATAAGTTGCATAAAAAAGTATTTTTCTTCATATTACGATGTAAAAGGATTTAAACAAAGAAAAATACAACTTATGAAAAACGCTAATCACAATAATGGATTGTGACAAGTTATTAATTTATTTTTCACTGCAACCTGATTTGTTAAGAAGCTTGCTGAAAGAGATTTAATAAATTTACACGGAGTAAAAAATGTTCTGGCTAAGAATCGATCCTGGTATCAATGGCTCAGTTCTGAGCTATTCCAGACAATACTCTACCAGCATATTTCGCTCAAAACTGAATTGTTTTTGAAACAACAATGTAAAATATGAACTTCAGCTTGAAGTTTATTTTTATGATATAGGTATTGAACATTATACATATATATATATGTATGTGTGTGTGTGTGTGTGTGTGTGTGTGTGTGTGTGTACATATTGATCTGACTGCCAAACTGTCTTAAATATTATACTATGATAAATTGTCAAACAAAATTAAGAGTTGATGTCGATGTCTTGCACTCAAAAACATAAATATATCATATTTATATATTTTTATGTATTTTAATATTCTTAAAGGTTACTTTTTTTACGGCATGTTCTGCTTACATGAATACACACCCACCCACCCACACACACACACATGCAAAAGAATAACTGCCTTTAAAAATATATTGAAATCTTTTTTGCAGATTAACTATGGTTTCATATCTATACAGATACGTAAGCATTCAAATAACAAAATGTCAAATATAATAAATTTGTTTATGTATTTTTCTTCTTATATGAAAGATAAGTATATGTTCTTTAATGAGACCCAAGAAAATCTTTAGAATATGCTTTATTTTTATTATTCTGAGGCAGATCATTATCAGATAAGAACATTTTCATGTGACTTCATCTGACTTGAAGCATGGACAATTATGAGAATTGGAGAAAAGCAGTTTCCTTTCTTTTGTCGCTATTTTTTTTCTGTACATGGCTTAGTTTAATTTATCTCTGAAAAGTTTCATAAATACTTATATGATTCCAGGTAAGGAATTATTTGAAGCAAACAGAATTATTATTTTGACAATTCCGAATTTTTAAGCTGTTATAAAATGTTTATTTAAGTAAATATTAGTTTAAATGTTATGAAAATTATTTTATCTCTTTCATATGGACAATTTATATTTCAATTTATTTATTCCTAGGAAGTTTTGATTAATTTATTTTGGTCAATTACAACAAATTTATTTAAAATGATTGTTATAAAATTGTATAAATAATGCAAACTATGTCGTTTTATACAATCAAAATCGCATCTGAACATAGTTAAATTACTGATAAACAAGAACGGAAAACCATGCATTTCGCATAAATTATTTTAACTATTTTTAACTGCTTGTACACTTTGTCTCGTTTGGCATTCAATGTACTTTACGTATGTGATCACACAACGGACAGATAGAAGGACAGAAAGACAGACATTTAGATTATTTAAATTTATAATCATAACTAAATATTGTTGGGAAGTGTTAAATGCGCTTAACATAAACGGAAATACAATTTCAGCAAATTTCTCTTTTGTAGCTGTGAATGTATCTGAATATTTTAGTCTAGCCATTCAAATCTTAATGCTAACCATACTGCATTCTATGCAAATACTATTTTGTGCATATAAATGATAATAATAATAATAAACGCCAATTTCGTCATGGTCTGTGCAAAATAAAGTTATTAAAATGTGGTTTATATAAAGCCGTCACATAGAACGCAACGCCTTACCCTATTTCAAATAGAAAACATCCCATAGTCAACTTGAATAACATATATCTGTTTCAAGGAATTCCGTGAATATTTACGGAAGTTAAAGCGCAGTTAGACAAACAAAAGGAAAAAATGGAGTAAAAAATAATGTAATAATAATAATTTATTAATAATAATGAATCTTTAATTTGCGCTGCGTACAAGATACGATTTAAGATTTTTTCCAGTTATAGACCTTAACGTATCTGAATAATTTTGAAAGGCTCTATAATTCTTATCACTAATCATACCATATTCTACGGAAAAATAATTTCTATGCATATAAATAATTATTGTAAAATTCATCATTTGTGCAAAATAAATAAAGGTATTAAGATGAGGATTATAGAAATACTAGCATAGAACGCAATGCTTTTAAATTCTTTCAAGTCTGCCTGTATACAAAACATCTATGGCTTTTAATCCCTTTTCAATACGAAAAATTCCCTAACAAGCTTGAATAACATATATCAATTTAAAGAAAATCCGTGACTATCTACAGGAGTTCTGTGCAGGCAGACAGAAGGACAGAAAAACAGATAAAAGGACTATTTGAAATTATAATCGCATTTAAACATTTTACGACGTGATAAAAACGCTTAATAAAATCGAAAATTCAATTCAACCAATTTTTGGTTATAGACCATAATGTATCTGAATATTTTCCTGTGCTCCTGTAAACTGTAATACTGATCAGATTGTATTCTACAGAAAATATTTTTCGCGCATAATAATAATTAAAGCCAATTTCGTATTAATTTGTGCAATACAAAAGAATTAAAATGTTGTTTATAGAATTATCTCTCATAGAACATATTGCTTTGGAATTATTTTCATTGACAATCTGGACAAACAGATAAAGGTATTTACCATAATTTCAATAGGGAGCAAACCATAATGAACTTGATTCAAATATCAGTTCCAAGAACTTTCATGAGTATTTATTTTAGTTACACCGCAGGCAAAAATTGAAGTCATAATCGCTTTTCAACTTTATCGGAAAGTGTTAAAAATAATTTAATAAAATTGTTATAACTGTAATATATATATATATATATATATATATATATATATGTTAATAAATAGGTATATAAATGCCGTTACAAATAAAAATAATTTGAAGGTATTAGTGCAAAGTACTTAACTTTTTAAATTGTGTTAAAATATTTAAGAAGGAAAAGGAAATAAATTATGATATTAACAGTATCCGCAGCAGTCTTATATTTTTACATGCATTTTATTATTTTGACACCACTTTAATCAATCAGTATACTATTACATATTGTTTTAGATTTAAAATCTTGACAAAAAATTTATAAAAAAATAGTTTTATTAAAATAATAAAACAAACAAGAAAATATAGGACCGCTGCGGGCACTGTATTCACGATTTCAGTAATAAAGGAATGCCAGATTATTCGAGAGTTTTGTTAGGATCCACATTATATTAGAATTTTTCAACAAAGTTGTATTTTGTTTATGACTTTGGTTTGTATGTCCGTCTTTCCATCTGTTTGCGCTCTACATACTCTAAATAATCATGAAAATTTTTGAAACTGATATGAGTTATTCAAGTTCATTATGGGATGTTCCCTATCCAAATGGGGTAAATGTATCCACTAGTTTGGAGAGTAGGACACGAAAAAGAATGAAAAGATATTGCGTTTTATGAGAGGTATTTCTACAAAACATATTTTAATGCCTTTATTTTATAAAAGTCATAATGAAATTAATATTTATTATTCATATGCACAAAAACTAATTTGTATAAAATATACTATGATTTACAGGTGTTTCTAAGGTATACTGTGAATTACACTAAGATTTACAGGGCTGCATAAAAATATTGAGTTTCTTTACGGGCTATAAGTGACAGTTGCTGAATTTGCATTTTTGTTTACCTTAAACGTTACTAATGCTTTCTAGCTATATTTCTCTTTATTTTTATGCAACGTATTGTATAAGTTGCAAGGTTTTGTTATTTTCTGGTTAATATATCTCTTCAAGTGTAATTTTGTTCTTGTACTAAATAAATGCAGTTTGATTCTCTGGGTCGGTTCCTCCGGCTGTGGCTTTGCTGGTAATGGAAGGAGTTTCTTTTTACGCCACCCTTCGGGCTTAGGCCGGCTACAAATCTTCGGGTTGGCTGGTGGTTGGGGCTTTTTGTCATCTTGTCTTGTCTTTCTAACTATATTTAAGAGTGATTATGAATCCAATTGATCAATCTGAATCTGTTTTCTATTCATCTGTCGCAGCTCCAAATACCGTAAATAAGCACGGAATATTTTGAAACTGATATATGTTATTTAAGTTAACTGTGTATGCTCCCTATTATCTGTTTTAAAGTTTGCCCACGGTTTTAATCCTTTTTACCAATGTGTAACAATTATTGCTATTTTTTCCGTGCATATGTCTTTTTGTTCTCCTCTAGCGGGCGTAAATACGTTCAGAATTTCTTCAAAATGGTACATGTTTTTCAAGTTCACGTATTTATGCATGTCACTCAAGTATGTCAACCAATTGTACACAGCAGAACTGTTTTTTGTGCAGGATAACCGAAAAGAATTTCAATGCATTGCGTTTAAGAGAAGGATTTTTATGAATCATTCTTCAAAGTCTTTGTGGTGTACAAACCTTAACGAATAAGACATTTATTATTTATTTGCTAAAGAAGGTTTTCTATATAATATGGAATTCCTGGTGTTTTTGTTTAGAAAGATACAGAAAAATATTAAGAACTAAAATTGGAAAATGTTGAAATTCAATTTTCGTTTGTGTTAAGCTTTTTAAAGCTTCTCAGTAATATTTAAGAGTGATTATTAATTACGTTAATCTATCTGTTTGTATTTGAGTACGAACAGTTGAAAAGTATTAATAAGTGTTGTGAACTGCATATTTTTTCGTTCTTGTTTCTAAATCATCTTATCTGAACTAAAAATTTCTCTATTACATAATTGC
Source organism: Salticus scenicus (assembly GCA_963930645.1). NCBI lineage: Eukaryota > Metazoa > Arthropoda > Arachnida > Araneae > Salticidae > Salticus > Salticus scenicus. The sequence goes on from OZ005650.1 coordinate 153,805,214, forward strand.
GATTAAATAAGAATATTAGTCTTCAAAAAACTGGTGTGAAAAAAAAAAAAATCTTCGCACAATAAATTATAATGTTGGCATTTGGAATAAATTAAAATGTTTTCATATATAGTAGAATTTGCAGGATTCGTACATCCAAACTTTTTTTCACAGCACATTCTGGGATGAAAAATTTCCTCAATTTTTTGTTAATAATTATTTTGTACAATAATCACAATAATATTTAATCACAACCCATTATTAAAAAAAAAAAAAAAAAAACTGCAAGAAAATAATGGTAGGAAAAATGTGGAAATTTCTCATCCTTGAAAATGTCCTGAAAAAAATAGCGGTACGTACGACTCCTGTATTTGAAATTTATTCGCATTAATATTACTATTAAATATGCAGCATTGTTGTATAATTCTGTAGCATCAGACTTTTTTGAGTCAGTATAAAAAACGCGATTTCCATATTGACTGTCATTTGCCATTCTTATAAATCAATTTCCTTCATAATTCTTCTAAATTTGCTTCGATAATGTGTAAATGTCATTGTATTTTATAAACTGACACTTTAAAATAATGATCAAATCTTCGCATCAAATGTGTGAAGCGTAAATATTTACCTTATTTGAATTATATAAAAAAATAAAAAAATAAAAAAAAATAAAGAAAGCATATAAAAGTGAATTGTAATATTTCATATATATAAATTAAAGAATTCCTTTTTATTAATCAAACTAAATACACACTACTGAAAAAAATATTTATTATGAAGGGAAACGTACCAAATTTATCATACAAGGCGATAAATTTATGATACTAATTGTATTATCGTACAGGATACAAGGTAAAGTCCTCAAAAGGCCTTGATCTCTTTCAGTATTGGTCGCAGATGCATATTTCCAGTTAAAAATGTATTTAAAAAAATTTAACCATTTAAATTATGGTATTATTAAATTTCAATTTTAATTCTGTGTAAAAAAAAAAAAAAAAAAAAAAAAAAAAAAAAAAAAAACTTTTTATACAGTCCCGTGGGTTCTATAGTCAAATTTAGTAAAAGTTGAAGCTCATCCTAACAGATATAATACAAAATGTTTTCCTTCTGTACGACAAAATTTGAACGAGATATTTAGTTTCGATCTTTTAGAGGCTTCTTCATTTTCTTAAAATTCATTACAAAACCAATTAATTACACAATTTTGGAAATTTTAAAAATTTGAAAGATTTTTAAGTTTATTACAACTATCTATCACACAGTTATACAGCTTTTTTTTTTTTTTTTTTTTTTTTTTTTTTTTGTAAGGAATCAAATATTTACGCATCTAATTTTTGATGACCAGATTAATACTTTGATGTCCACATATTTTACTACATTTATTTATAAGCCCCACTATTTGCCATACATTTAAAGCGTTATATTATTTAATACATATTTTTTCATGTTCGTGTTACAACTACTTAAATCTCGAGTAATCATTGCGGTAATTGTCACTGAAGAATATATGCACCGATAGCACTCAATAAATTAAAAACGAATGTTCAAAATCATTTTTAAAAATCATTTTCAAAAAAAAATTTTTTTTCAGAGAGATAGAGACAGACGCCAAAAAAAGATGCTAGACCTTTCAATGACAGGGTTTTGTCCATGCTCGTATTTTTCCCGCTAGTATATTTAATAACATTTTATTATTATTATTATTATTATTATTATTATTATTATTTTATTGGCTATTCCTATGACAAGAAATATTTTTAAATATTAGTTGTGGAAAAAACCAAAGAAACTGAAGTACTGTATACGACACCTGAATGAAAATAATAATAATAATAATAACAGTAATAATAATAATAATAATAATAATAATTAACTCGTAATCGGTCAACAAAGCGTTACAAAGCTAATTCAACAGATTTTTTTTTTTCACTTCATTAATAAATATTTTTAAGTGTAGCATTATAGAATCTTCATAAGTTTCTAACATTTTTATGTGGGTGTTATTATTATCTACAATTATATCAATAGTAGGTTACCGATTATTAACCCTCAACGATCGGCATATTTTGCTATTTTGTATATTAAGCCACGCCTTTTGGTGTTTCTTTAAAACGTTACACGTGTGAGAGGAATTACATTTTATCTTCAGAAAAACACCTTATACTGTGGCTTGATTTTTTAAAATTCGCCGTAGAAACGGCATCAGTCTGCTAACCAGTAAACCATCCCGTACTGTAATAATAAAAATATTCAAAGAAGCATCAACCGAAAGTGATATACAAAGTGTTTTTTGATGCATAAAATGATTTACCTTGTCAGCTTCTTTTACAGTTTTAAATTTTGAAAGTTCGCTAATGATCGGTGCAACTCATAGACCTATTATAAGAGTGGACGGAGCATTCCATTATTAAGGGAATATAAGTAAAAGTGGCAAAGAGGAAACACGTGAGTGCTAAAAAAGGTTATATTTCCTGGCATTTATTGCGTCATTGGCGTTATTTTGATCTGAATACAAATATTATTATTGTTACTATTATTATTTAAAGATACAGCAAGCAGAATTTGTGTAAAACACTACAGCTGCTGAAATTTATTTTTATCTTGTTATTAACATTTTCCAACAAAGTTCAAAAGTGTTTATAACTTCGGTTTGTCTATACTCGCTTTAACTCTCATAAATAATCATGGACATTTTTGAAATCATATAAGTTATGATATATTTAAACTAATTCAATTTAGAGAATTCAGTATAGCAATTATAAACATTTTGTAAAAGTTATTTCTTAAGAAGAACGAAATAATAAAATATTAAAAAGAATCTTATCTGTGAAATAAAATCCTTATTTTGCATATGTTCTAGGGCTTTTAAAGTACATCTAATTACTATTTCTTGCTATAAAATTCTTTTTAAATTCAAAACAATCTAACTTTTAAGTGAAATAAAAAGTTTAAAAAGAACTTTCAAAGAAAAAGGGAAAATATCGTCTTTTTAAGAAAAAGCAGAGTTTAGAAAATTTCAATATTGGCCAGTTTGGCTTCCTGTAGTTCAACAGTCACGTGACATTTTTATGAGTTATCTTTGACACTGAAAACGGCTGTCATTCTCCCGTCCACTTTTATAATAGATTTATGGTGCAACCACACCTAAATCGATAGAGCCACGACTTACATAATGCCTTTATAATGAATGAAATCCAAAACAAGCGTGTTATTTGATGCATAAAGCAGTTGCCCATTTCTGCTTTGAAATACTGTCTATCGAGATACAATGCCTAAAAATTCGCTAATGTAGAATCTAAAAATTGATAAAAGTCATGGTTCTGACAAGTTTTATCGGGACTCTTCACAATCTGTTCTTGTAGCAACTTTTTTATTCAACCTTAAATTTAGATTTCTCGAGAACGAGCTCACGAGGACAAACAGTTTAAGCGTCAAAAATCACGTTAGATTACGCCCTCTCGAATGAACAAAATTTCATTTATTTCTATTATTACACTATTGGGATGGTTTCCTGGTAAGGGTTAAAAACAAAAAATTCCAAAGATTCTTAAAATGAGGGTCTCAGTGAGTCGATATTTATTTAAGTTTCATTCAATATCTGCCCCTAAATTTTAAATGTAACGCTTGCTTGATCACTTTGAAATTTAATCGTCTATTATGTATATAAAATATCACTCCTTAAAATTACTGGTGATTATTGAATTAAAAAGCCCTTGAATTTCACAGCACTGGAAGGAATGGTATTGGATTGTCCTATACATCTATTTAATAAATATACTTGTTATATATATATAAGTAAAATCATCTAAGGTTAATATTTGTTATGGTTTAAATTAAAAGCTTGCATTTATTTAGTGAAAATATTGATTAAAATTCTTACATTAATGTAAAATTAGAGGTTTTTTTATAAATAGTTAATGGTATAAACTTAATTCGGTCTATTATTGATAAAAACATTTTCTCTTACCTAATTCAAAATCAAACCTTTATTTGTAGAGAAATTTTAATAAATATTTGTCACTCTGCATGTATATATATATATATATCTTAAACAAGAAAATTACCAAAACAATTATTTTAACAGCGTACTTAATATTTAATTCAATATTATAGTTTAATTATTTTTTAAATTATGTCAATAATATAGTTCTTGCTAAAAGCACTTAAAAAATAATAAATAAAATATTCATTGATGTGTTTTAACAACGAACAGGTGGATACGACATTTAGATGTGTGTTGACAAGTTAGTGACACAATTAATTGTCTAAGATGAGTGCTGCAATCTGGTGACAACATCGGGTAAACAAGCATGAACAAAATATTTTTAGTTCTAGTTTTACTTTTCTTTTTTCTAGTATGTTCTTGACATATTTTAGCTAGCATTTCATGCATTTTTTTAAACATTTATAGCATATATTTTAACATTATTCTTAACATATAGTTTGAAACGTACTAACAAAATTTAAATATCATTTTTCAACTTATAATATAAACTCTATGCAGAGATTTTTTTTTTTTTTTTTTTTTTTTTTTTGTTTGTTTGTTTTATGTATAATTTTTTACATTAGCTAAATTCGTTATACAAGAAAAAAAAATCTTTTAATGAAAGATTTTTCATGAGTTTTATTTACAATATCTATTGTACACTACAATATATATATATATATATATATATATATATATATATATATGTATATAAATTAAAAATTGTAAACAATTTGGGATTGCATTAAAAATACACGTGAAACTATTGTACTTCTTGTTAAAAACAAAGACACTTGTGCAAAGGAAAGCAATTTAAAATTTAAATATTTAAGATATTCTTATGAAATTAATACTTCTAAAAAATTTTCATTAATTTTAACTGTAATGTGTTAAACTTTTATAATTCAATATTATGAGTATATATATGTATCCGTTTTATTTTTTAAATTGTTAATACTCTACTGCCATAAAAAATAATAGAATTTATGTTAGTCTCTCAGCATAAACTTGACCGATTTTATTATTTAATGATCATTATTAGTACTGCAGGACTATTGTTTACTGACGAAGGAATTTTGTGGGAAATTAGACCAAATGTGCAGAAAAAGCATAGATATAGAATTTACACTTAAGGAATTCTTCGAAATATAGCTATCGTTATTTAATAATACGAACTATTCAGAATGATATTTTTTTACAAATTTAGTGTTAATATTTAATACACATTTTCTAAAAATATAAATAGAAAAAAAAATATTTTTTGTCGGAGACCATGAAACGTCTTAAATTAAATAGTTTTATTTTTGTAAATTAATATTTATTAATATTATGCAACAGTTTATTCAAAAAGTTAAAAAAAAAAAAAAAAATCGTATGTTGTATGACGGTGTCATATGCCAAATTTTGATAAAATTACAACTGTGATATAAATTTTTATTCCACTCTCAAAGTACCAATAGGAGAATATTTGTACTTCATCTAAATTAATTTTTAACTCTCTTGACTCGACAGCTTTAGAACTTAAAATAGATTCATCAATATATAATGATTTTGTGGCGAAATTTTATTCGACTTCATTTGCTTCCATAAAATCTAATCCGAGAATACAAGGATACTGCAGGTTATCTATCCCAAAAAATGGCTACACAGTTTTTAGCTGGTGTATTTTAACTTTCAAACGTATTTCACTCCTATAACGTACACAAACATCAATTATATATATTAAAAGAAAAAACTGTTTTATTTAAGAGACAAAAATTTAAGTTAAAATACATTTAAAAAACAAAAATACATATAAAAACAACTAAAAGCTAGACGTTTCGAAACCCGTCCGGGTTTCCTCATCAGTAATTACAACACAATATGCAAACATTACATGAACACTCAAGGAATTTAAAGGAGTACCGAATATTGAGGAGCCAGTGCGCATGCTTCATTGACAGTGTGTAGATGCTTGGCAGTGTGCCAGCTCTCAAGGAAAATACCCGATTTATATTTATGAAAACCAGAATTTAGAATTTTTATATTATCGAAGTCAGGAATATGATCAGTTTCTATTGAATGGATTACAATTTTAGAATTTTGGTTGCAATTTTTAAAAGATCGTCTGTGCTCTTGTAGTCTAATTTTTGTTGTACGGCCAGTTTCACCTACATAAACATATTTGCAATTTTTACAAGGAATTAAATATATTACACCAGTTAAATCCAAAGAAGGGGTTATGGGTTTAAAGTTAAAAAGGACATTTTTTAATTGTTTAATTGGCCGGAAAGCAGTATAAATATTATGTGGTTTAAGTAATTTAGAAATATATTCTGAAGGAAAACCAACATATGGCATAGAAATATAATTGTTCTTATTAATTTGCGAATTTTTCATTTGCATTGGAGTCGAGGGGGAAATTGCAGGAGGGAACGAAGGAGAGGGGAAGCTGATAATTTTTTCACGATAAATTCGTTTTAACCAATTAAGAGGGTAATCGTTATTTATTAAATCCTGAAAAATTCTTTTAATTTCCAACTTAAAAAGTGTTTCGTTACTGCATAACCGAAGAGCTCTATTGACCAAAGTTCGGTACACTGCAATTTTATGAGAATTAGGATTAGCAGAAAGAAAATTTAGATATTGACCTGTAAAAGTGGCCTTACGATAAACAGAAGTTTGAAAAATGCTAGGTGAATTCGAAAGGCGTTCAACAAGAACATCAAGAAAAGGCAAACTGTTATTTTGTTCTATTTCCAAAGTGAATTGAATTTCTGTGCAAAACGAATTAGAAAAAGTAACGACTTCATTTATATGTTTTTCTTCAATTAATAAAAAAATCTACGTATCTCCGCCAAAAATGAATTTTTTCACTTAATCTATCATTTATTTTATTTTCCAAAAACTGCATAACATTTTTCTGCTATGAAAACACTAGCAGGTGAGCCCATAGGCGTGCCACGAATTTGTTTATAGTATAAATCATTAAACTTGAAGCAATTACATGATAAGCAGAAAAAAACTAATTTAAGAATTGATTCAATATTAAGAGTAATTTTTTTAAATATTTTTTAAAATGTATTTTAACTTAAATTTTTGTCTCTTAAATAAAACAGTTTTTGCTTTTAGTATTTCACCCCTGTTTTCGCATGATTGACCTTGTGCTGTGGTTACATTAAAATTGGTCTGACTTGAAGGCTTAAATGAAAAATATTTTTGATATGTGACAGAAGCTAGATAACATCGTTCAGCTCCAGAATAAAAAAATGTAGGTGTTACTACTTCATGTAAAACGATATTTATATTAGGCAAGTCCACTGGATTGACACAAATTGTACTTAAACGAATGGATTTTAACTGGATATGTTGATTATTGTAAAAAGAGTTCCTGCCATTTCTTGAAAAACGCTTATTTTGCCTTAAATTTATATTTGGATATTGCGAAAAGTGAGTACTGCGTTTTGAACTTTGAAATGAACGACTTTGTTGCAGCCGAGTATAATTTGCATTTTGAGGGGTGGGGGGGGGGGGGACTTGCCTCCGTTGTTCAAAGTTACTTTCAACTTTCCTGATATTTTGATAGAGTTTGAAATGGAGTGTCATAAGACGCCACAATTTTCATGTCAAGGTAATCCTGGATTGGGATAGTAAATATAAAGCAAAAATATATAAAACTGAGTTCAAGTTGCTTGATCAAATCTAATTTTCTAAAGAGAAAAAATATCGGTTTGTCAGAGAAAGTCATTTTTCGACTATATAACTCCTGACGTAATTTGGCCTTGTCGGCAACGTTAGAAAAGTTTTCTTTAATTTTACGTTTTAATGTCTCATAGTTGGGGTGTTTACCAAGCGCACTAGACGCAATATTTGTGAACCATAGCTTGGCATCGCCTTTGAGCGAGTATTTCAATAAATTAGATTTATCTTCATCGGGTATTTTAGTTAGCTCACAGTATTTTTTGATATCACTAAAAAAATTCGGCCGCATTGCCGGACCTGATGAAATACACTCTGGCGGGGGGAGGGGGGTTATCTAGCAAATATGGGTGCCACTGTGAAGTCTGTACTCCAACTTCAGCTGTATTCATCGTGATAATGTTCAGTGTGAAATACAATCAGAAGGTTAAAGTTACAATGATATTGACTTTATTCGACTTGAATAGGATAGGCTTAGGATTACGAAGCAAGTCAGTAATATTTTAACTTAAATAACTTAAAATTATCATAAAGAAATATGCCTCAACACTTCACGTTTACAAGCAAACATTCAAACGGTGTCGTCTTAAAAAAATATATATATATATATTGAAAAACATATATGTGATTCTACTCTTCATAAAAGACCAGAAAGTGAAAAAATTATCGGCTAAAATGAATTACAGCGACCACAAAAAAAATATATACATATAAATTAAGCATGTTTGGCTATTCAGCGCTGTCGGGCGATAAGTTTGCTGGCACCGATATTGCCTTGTACGAACGGAACCGTGTTATGCCTCTCCGCCAAGTATTAAAAATCAAACACCTAACAGTGTGAAATCGCCAAATGTTCTTAATTTTGATAATTTTTTGTGGTCGCTGAAATTGATTTCAGCCGATATTTTTTTCACTTTCTGGTGTTTTATAAAGAGTAGAATCACATATATTTTTTTCAATATTTTTTGAAGACGACACCATTTGAATGTTTCCTTGTTAGTAATATTCACCGATGACTTGATCCGGTACCTTTACAACGACGAGAAACAATTAAGCACCTTCGAGATAGCCTTCGTTGTACTAATTACCACGAGACCTTTATCAATTCCACAATCAAATTCCAATACTTCTTTCCGTCACGGCTAATCCATATTTATTACTTATCCAGCAACATTGTCACATATTATCCGCTACACCATCACATTTTATCTGCTAACACCAACACCACCCACAGCGAAACAACTATCACTCTATTTAACGTTCCCTAAAGTAAAAAATACAGTTCGCTTCATTTTACCCAGCTACTTCTTTAAAACTATTTACATTTAATCTTTATATAATCTTTCACAATCTACGAAGATTCTGTTTTCAATTTATGTAACTGGTGATCCAATAACTAGCCACTTCATGCTAACCCAAAGTCACCTCTGCTCGACACCTTCAACTAGCAATTTCACCCTTAACATCGCCAAACTATGCTGGATCGTACTAGAACTTTCCAAACCTCAAGCAACATTAAATAACAACTCGACGCTATCACCTTCAATACTGACTTCCTTCAGCGACCTTTACTTCTTCGACTTGACGCTACGTCTACCTCACAAAGTGGCGAAGATATACTTTTTTAAAAAAAGTCCTTAAGTTTGAGAATGCTGTACAATACACAGACGAAAAATAATCAACATCTTGAGCGTTAAAGTAAATAATGAAATAGCTGTTTAAATTAATAAATATCTATTTTATTATATCAGTTGGTGTTGATGAGCATTCCTGTACTTATCTTGTTCGAAATCTCCTTTTTTACATTAATGTAAAACAATGTCAATTAAAATAAATTTCCCCGCCATTATACACAATGCAGATTTTTACGCTTAAATATAAATAATTAACTTACTTTTTCCATTTTCCGTGTTATAAATTAGTACTTCATATTTTATCAGACATGTGTGATTTTGCAGCCATTGTTGCATATTTGGTAATGACGATTTGTCCTTATATTGAAAGAAATAAACTCTGTGAGCTAATAATTAATTTTTATTCATTTTATTATTTTAATGTTGAAATCGATACAAATCGAATGCCAGTCTATTCTAGTATATTTTTCCTAGATTAAAAAGAATATATTTTATAGGCTACCGAATATATATATATATATATATTCATAAAAGAATAAAATAACCAATGTAAGAAATATTAAACTAGAACTTCATCGAATGTTTGCAACATGAGCTCGTTTGTTTTTGATGAGTTCGGCTGTAGCTTACGTAAAAAAAATTTAATTATTTTTTTTTTTTATCAAGGTAATTAAAAAAAAAAAAAGTTGCAAAAAATTTATTTAATCAATAAATATATGTTGCTAACTAGCAAGTTATGTGCACTAATAATTCGTTTTGTTTTCAAATCCAAAGTTTCTGTTCTGACATCATTTGCGGTTTTGGACTTCATTTTTGAATTAAGGGGACTTAGTACTCTTCATTTGGCAAAAAATGACGAAAATATCGATTTTTTAATTTTTTGCTTATAATATACAGTCGGTAAAAAAAGTATCCGAACACTAGCAAAAATTCCTACATAAAAAAGGTAGAGTTAATACTGTTTTGTTAAATACATCCTTGTCGAATCATGTTATTAGACTGACTAAGAACATGATTCGACAAGGATTTATTTATCAAAACAGTACTAACTCTACATTTTTTATACAGGAATTTTTGCTAGTGTTCGGATACTTTTGTTACTGACTGTACATTAACACCCCTATTATATCTTGACGAATTTTCGTGAAGATCCGAGAACTATAAAATATCATTTAAAGTTGTAATCTGAAGTAGATTTGGAATATTTTTTTAAGTTAAAATTTTTAACGTGGTTTTTTCTCAGGTCGTGTTTTTTCAGCATATCAATGTGTTCAAAACGCTAACACATAAGTATATAATTCTCTAATTGAATTGATTTTATTTTTCGGATATTCATTTTAGTGCATTTTATAAAACTAAGGATCGGATTTGCAATAAAATCTTTTTTGTTTTACTAGATAAGTAAAAAAAACTGTATTTTTTGTTGAATTTTTACATATACAAGAACCTTTTATTTTTTACTCTCAAACAAATCAGCTTTTCAGCAATCCGATCCTTAGGGTCATAGATGACACTTGAAAGAACATTATAAAAAAACTGTTTAAAAATTTTTGAAATTGTAAAAGAAGATGGATTTTAAAAATTATTTCATAATAATAATAATAATAATAATAATAAGTCAGATTGTACCAGTAGAAATGTCTTTTTCTGTGGTAAAATCACGTCCCTCAATAAAACTACATAAAATGCCAAAAGAGAATTGTAAAATGCTTAAATAAATTTTAAAAACAAAAAAAAGTTGTCCAAATGGCACTGAGCCTAATAAGGTACCAAACCTGAGATGTACCTAAGATGCACAAATAAACCATCAAATATTCAGAATTGCTCGTATATAAACATACATACATGAATACTTTTTTGTCAAATCACGATTTTTTTTTTTTTTTCAAATATATATGGTGTAATTATTTGACATTTTATACAGGATTTTTAACAATTTTAACAGTTTTTATGCATGAGTTATTTTTTATTTCTCTTTTATTTTATTTTACTTTAGAAACTGCCATGTTATTTTTACTTGGTTGATGTGGATTAATGAACTACACAATTGTTTATTTAGCAACATTTGGATATAATACTAGGCCATTGCATGTGTCAAGTGACATGCCATTAAACTTTTTAGTATTCGCAACGTAGTTCCGAATACGCTTAATGTTGTAAAATAATTTCATGAAGATCATACTTCGTCACACTCTTTTATCTTTCTATTTAAAAGATGCTTAATTCTCCGAAGTAGTTTCCATACACAGTGCTGCAAAAAAGTAACTAAATAATGAAAATAGAGCTAAAATAACAACAGTAGTGTAAAATGTATGTGTTACATATATGATCTTTTAATATATTAGCTGTTATGAAATAAAACAAGATGCAATCAAGTTCCAGTAATCAAGCATTGTTGCCCGACTTGGGGACTTTTATATTCAGTTGGCACCAATAATTTTGAGAAGTTACATTTGATGCACATGACAGAGTACTAATCTTCAAAGTGATTTGGTAATCGTTATAGTTAAAATTTAATGGTGGATATAGAAAAAAAGTCCCAAAATCTGCCAATACTACCTGAACAGTACAACTAATGTAATGCGGTTTTACGATTGTATTAGGGGTAAATTGTATCATTCAATAACAAATAAAGGTACCAAAAAATGCCAACTTAATACACTTATAGAATAAAGTATAGTTGGGAAGGCGCAATGTGGTGAATAGAAAACCGTAACATCTCTAATTTTAAATGTACCCAGTATATTATTTGAAAATTGAGACAATAATTTAAAATATCTAAAATACAAACTGACTAACAGAACTATGTCGATAACCAACCATGCAAGATAAATATTTATCATTAAGTACACTAAATATATGAATTTTTTTCTGCTAGGCCACTGTATTTGATGCTTTCATCTGTAAAAAGATTCACACTTTCCAGATAGCGTATTTACTAGACATCCCAACATGTTACATTTTTATACGATTCGACCACTCGTTTACATACTTTGATAGTCTGCACATAAAGGTGTCCATTATTAGTGGAATTAGGAACATACATGATTAAGGTATTGATACTGTTAAACACACACATACGCACACACGTACGTTCATATATGAAAATAGACACTAATCAATTTCCAAAAAAACGCATTTTTGTTTTAAAAAGCATTAAAATACGTAAATCAGACGAAAATGGGATATGGAAATTTTAAGCCGAATACGATACTTCTATTACCTACGATAATCGTGTAATGGATGTAATATTATATATATATTTTTTTTTCTCCAAGCACCATTTAAATGCTGATAAAATAGAAAAAAAAAGCAATTAAAAGTTTCTTTCGATCATTTTCAAAAAATAATTACTTTAAGAAATGTGTTGACACTAATCTATTTCTACAACTCTCCATTACTTAAATAACAACAGCAATAGAACAATCAGAATGCAATTACAAAAACTGTCGCATTTTATTTTCATTCAGTGAACTGAAAATAATTATAAGTGATTTTTCTAGAGGGAAAAGATTTTGAAACTGAATATTAAAACGGAAATAGAAAAGTAATATGTCGAAAAAATGTAATAAAAACGTCAAAATAGCTTTTATTCTACAGTTTTAGATATTTTTTTTTTATTCACACGTTAAAAGTAAGCAAACAATTAAATTTAGATATTATGTATATATCCAAATTTAATTGTTTGTTTACTTTTAAATGTGAATATAAAAAAAAAATCTAAAACAGTAGAATATAAGCTCTTTTGACAGTTTTATTATGTGTTTTTGATATTTGTATATATATATATATATATATATATATATATATATATATATACTTAAAAATAAACATAAAAACGGTAATTTCAGTTACTGATTTCGAACCGAATTGTTATTTTAATATAATTTGGTTTTATAATTATCTTTCTCGATATTTTATTTTGATTTTTTTATGAGTACTGATAGTGATTAAATGTATTATAAATACCAATAAAGTCTTCTGTTAACATACTTTTAATCACATATGAGAAATAAGCAAATATATATATATATTTAATTTTTTTATATATATTGGCAATTAAAAATAAAAACTATAAATTCTATTACTTATGTCGAACAGAAATTTAATCATTACATTCTAGTTGTGAAACTAATTTAATCAATATTACAATTTGTAAGGTAGTTTGGTCATTACTAATACTTTATTGTAATTTTTAATTAGTACTGATTAAGTTAAAAAAAAATATTATAAATGTAGGCCTTTCCTTTTGCGTAAATCATAATGGAGAAGTGGTCTAATATTAACTTACTTTTATTTACATGCTAGAAATTTGAAATAAAATAAAATAAATTTAGGTTTCTTTTTAATATTTAAGATATGTTTAAAAATATAAATATAAATGATGATTTCTGTTACGTATCTATAACCAAATTATAAGTTTTATATTCCATTTGTGCAACTACTTTTCTCAATATTATAATGTTTAATGTAGTTTTTTATTAATAATAATTCGTTTTTATTTAGAATAAGTACTGTTGGAAGTAAAGTGTACTCTAAAGAACAATAGACAAGGCTGTCTAATATTCACATGCTAAAAATAAGCAAACAATTAGGCGATTTATTATTATTATTATTATTATTATTATTATTACTTTGAAGATATTTTTAAAAATGGAAATAAAGTTATTTACAATACCAATACCTGTCCAAAATTTTCTCTGCACACTCTAGTTGTGTAACTACCTCTATCGCTATTATAATTTAAAATGTATTTTTGATATAACTAATACTTTGCTGCAATTTATAATGAGTATTTTTATGGGTAAAAAGTATTATCAAAAACAATTGTGTGGTTGCCTAATATTCCCATGCTTTTATCTATATACAATGAATGCGTTTAAAACAAGAACGAAAAATCATGCAGTAAGCATTGATTATAAACACATTCCAATTTTATGTATTTGTTGTATCGTATAACTTTCAACATTATTAGGCTGCGTCATTACACAACAGACAGACAGGACTGAAAAATTATACAGACTGACATATTGAATTTAAAAGCACTCTTATGCATTGTTCGAAAGTGTTAAAAAGGATTAACGCAAAAGAAAATCCAACCGTTAGATGATAATATTTTAGTATAGCCCTGTATATCTGAAGGTTAATCATATCATATTCCGTACAAAATATAATTTCAGAATATTAGCAATAAATGGCAATTTCTTTATGATTTTTGTAGTAGAAAGTTATTTGAATGTGATTCTTAAAAATGTCTATTCTAACACACAATGCATGGGCCATTTTTTTTTCTTTTTTTAGTTGTCCCTGTACACAAACTAGTTGTACATAACATATTAATGTCATTTGAAATAGAGAACATTCATAGTGAACTTCATTAATGTACACCATTTTTTTTTACAACAAATTGAAATCATATTCATACTTAAAAATTGTGAAAAACGCGTAAATGAAAGCGCAATTCTAGCCAATTTTTGTTAATACATCTTAATGTAACTAAATACTTTTTGTGGCCCTGTAAATCTAAGGCTGATCATACCATATTCTGTAAAAAGCATTTTATGCGTAAGAATAACATATTTCAATGTTTTTAAGCATTTGTGCAAAATAAAATTATTAAAATTTCATTTATAGAAATACCTCTCATTTAACCTAATGCTTTGAAATATTTTCAAGAGTCCCTGTACACAAACCAGTGGTTGTATTTACTGTATTTTGCATATGAAACATCGAATAGTGAATCTTAATAACAAATTTCAATTTCATTAAGATTTGTGTAAAATAAAGGTACTAAAATATAGTTTATAGAACTACCTCTCATTAAAAAATCTGGTTTGGAATCTTTTAAGGTGCCCTGTACACAAACCAGTACAGATATTAACTCCGATTTCAATGTGGAACATTCGATAGTAAACTTGAATAACATATATCTGTTTCAAGAAATTTCACAAATTTTTACAAGAGTTAGAGCGCGGACAGACAAGCAGATAGACAGACAAACCGAAGTCATTAACACTTTTCATCTTTTTTGCAAAAACATAAAAAATGTATTTCTTTCTTTTCTTCAAGATATGCTTAAAAAAAATCGATAATATCAGGTATTTATGTCTAACGAATTTATAATCTTCATACTTCATTTGTGTAACTGATTTTAAAAAATATTTTAATTTATAATGTAATTTAATAATACTAATATTTTCTTGTTATTTATATTGCGTGCTGACAGTGCATTTTTTTTTATTTTATATATATATATATATAAACAACAATATAGTGGCTGTCTAATACACACGTACAGTTATTCACATGTTAAAAATAAGCAAAAAAAGTTCGTCTAATTTTATTTATTTTTCATTTTTTTATTTTATCTTGAAAATATGCTTAAAAATAAGTTACTAAATGATAATGTTGATTTCTAATATTTAACTGAATTATAATTTTTATGCTCTAAATATGTATTTATTTATATTTTATAACATATAATTTGATTTCATTATTATTAATATTCTATTGTGATTTGGTTATTACTAATATTTTATAATATTACTAATATCAAATTTACTTATATTGGTAAAATGTATTATACATAGCAGGAGAGATGTTGTATAATATTCATATACTGCTATAGGCATACAAAAAATAAGCAACAAATAAATTTGGATTTCATTTTTATCTTCAAGTTATGCATAACATTAAAAATAAATGCATGTGTTTCCTTTACTTATATATAACCAAATTAGAATATTTATACACTAGTTGTGTAACTATCTTTGTATTTGTTGTAATTTATAATTAACTTAGTTATTAACAATATTTTATTGTATTATTTAATGAGTACTATATTCGTAAAAATTATTTTAAATAGCGATAGAGGGCATGTTTGATATTCACATACAATTATTCTCATTCTAAACAAAAGAAAAAGACAAAAGAAGTATTTCACATTTATTTATATGATATGCATAAAATGAACAAAATAACACAATAATTTTCGTTACTTATAGTACAAAGTATTTTGATTCGATATATAATCGCTACTGTTAGGGGTAAAAGAAAAGTCTTATAAATAACAATAGAACGGGCTGTACAACTTTTTTTATTGAATGCTCAATTCAAAATGGCCATCGTTGTGTTAGACTTGTCATTCAATATTTTATTTATTTAATTTTTAATTTTTTATCACGTGATAATTAATGCATGTTACAGTTATTATTAATATAAATGAATACTCATTATTATTTTCCGAAAATAAACCTTCTTTATCTTACATAATATATGAAGATATTCTTCCTTGTATGTATTAATATCAACTATTCCAAATAGTTAATTTTATTTAAAAAAAAGATTTTATATTGATGAAAAAACCGTGTAATAACATATTTTATTCCTTTAATCGATAAGTATATTAATTGATATAATTTTATATAACATTCAAGAGCATAACTTTAGAGTCATTATAAGATAATCATTCAAGGATAAAGCACTTCTATTATTCTTGAATCCAAAAGTTTTTTTTGATTTATTATTTTAAGATATGTAATATTTAAAACTTCTTTCCATATGTCTGCGTAATTATTTTATTTTGTTGTTTGACAAATCGCTGCCTGTTTATAGTTTCATAATTTCTTATTTAATCTTTATATAAATGACGTATCACAAACTATCTTATTTCAAATTTTTTCTGAAATTAATTTGTAAAACTTGCATATATAAAACCTTGATATATACAGTGTGGCTATTAAGTATCACGAAAAAAAATTAGGACTTTTATGGAGTACCTACTTCATTATAACCACTTTTTTGCTGCTTGCAATGTTTTTATCTTTAATATTATTTATTGAAATAATTTGCATTTACTCAGCGGGCAGTTTTTGAGCGATCAGAAAAAGCAAAATACAGGGTGTTTATGAAGTCCCGGACCCATTTTGATGTTTAATAACTCATAAAATAATGAAGATATAAACAAACGTAAGGCATTTATTGATGGAATAACTCATATAGTTTCTTTTCAGATTTGAATATCTTTACTTTTGTAAATATCGTCTGCGCGTGTGGTTAATTTCAGATAATTTCATTTTCCAGTCTAAATATCTGTACTTTTCTAAATATCGTCTGCTTATTAATTGCATTTTTTTCTCTTTTGTTTTTGGCAACTATTTCAATGTTATAATTACTTTTGATGTGTTTTTTCTATGTAGTACTTTTGTATGTGATGTTTTATTCGAGCGGATATTAAGGAGAATGCATGCACCACAAGACAAAGCACAGATATTATGGCGGTACATAGAAACGAAATCAATAGTGCAAGCACGGAGAAATTGCAGAAGAATTTACCAAAAGGATCCTCCATCCAAAAGCAGCATCTTGCGGTGGAAAAATATTTTTCTAGAAACTGGAAGTATCGCAGATAAGATACGTTCCGGACGTCCTTGCACAAGTGATTTTGATCTTGACCGTGTCAGAGAGACATTTTTACACAATCCTAGGTGATCTGTGAGATCAGCGGCAAGAGAATTGGATATGCCAATTTCGACGGTGTACAAGGTTATTAAGAAAAAAATAAGACTGCATGCATACAAAGTTCAAACTGTTCAAGTTTTGGAACCGGACGAAGGCCTAGGAGGATGGCCTTTGTAACAGATATGATAAGGAGGATAGAAGATGCTGCTGATTTTCTGAAGCGCATAATGTTCTCCGACGAAGCATCCTTTCATGTTTCTGGCATTATTAATCGCCATAATGTGGGGATCTGAAAACCCCATGAATACCGTGAGGCACAAAGGGATTCCCCAAAGGTTAATGTGTGGTGTGGACTAATGCACGACCGAGTCATTGGACCTTTCTTTTTAACAGAAAAGACGGACTCATCAGTCGTATACTTAGACATGTTGGAAAACTTCAAAATAAAACCCATGTATGTTATTAATTTTAATCTATCTTTATTATTTTATGAGTTATTAAACAACAAAATGGGTCCGGGACTTTATAAACACCCTGTATATTAGACAAGTTAAAAAGTTTCGTAAATTGTTTCAAAGTATGCCGTATCTAAGATAGTGGTCCGGTTACAAAGTTTTTACTGTATAAGTCGCTAAAAACTCTCAAAATCATCGCAAACTTTTGGATCTAGCTCTCACGATTACCAGAAAATGAAAATATGCAACAAGGTCTTTGTTTATAGAATATTTGATAGTTTAAGCTGAGATTAGCAACAATGGAAAGACTCAACTGTTTTTTTTTTTTTTTTCAAAGAAAACTCAAAAAATAATGGCAATGTTTATCAAAAAGTTGTTTTAGAGAAAGCTGCACATCCATGGAAGCAAGTTCACCCGGATAAGATCTTACAGCAAGTTTGTGCTCTGGTCTATGGAGTCAAATCAACATTTGCTTTAATCTATGTCAAAGTGAAAAGGTATCTGACAACAAATCTGTATTTTTCTAACAGCTCTTATTTACATCCAACAGATTTTTCAGTGTGTGGGCTCTTAGAAGAACAATTGCGAGCACAGAAAATCATACATTTGATAGACTCAAGAAAACCTTGAACAAAATATGGGTAGATGCGCCACACCGTCACCTCACTTCCGAAGGAAAACGTAGCTTTCGTCAAAGCCGATGGCCGCCATTTCGAAAACTCATAGTAAAAAATAATTGTTAGACATTACTTGTTGCAAAAATAGAAGCTTTAAATTTGATTGTCATTTCACTAATCATTTATTATCAAATATTTTTTTCCGGATACTTAATAGCCACCCTGTATATATATATATATATATAAATTATTTGTATATATGATATTCTGAAATGTGTCAAAATTCAAAAAATATGTAACACATTTAAAACTTCAATACAAGATAAAATAACTGACGTAAGAAAGTGTGGTTTCTACTAGAATGTTTCTCGCGATGAAAAAGTTTGTTTAAACAAATAAATAAATAGTTTTAAATTTTTCGCATAGATGGTTGTAAAAATAGCAATGAAATGAAAAAGAAAATTATAAATTTATTAATATATATATATATATATATATATATACATATATAAATATTTTATAAATTTCACTAGAATACTGAATTTTCTTCTCAAAGTACATCCAAAGTTTAATTTTATGAAGTTCAATACACATGCTCTTTAATTTCTTGTTTTACGGGGTTTTTTATGTTTTTTTTTTTTTCATGTTATAGGAACAGGGCCACCTATGAGAAAATTTTGTGACTAACATTTTTATTTTCTTAAACAGAAATTTTCATCATGTAATACAAACTGTGTATAGGTATGTTAATTATTTTATTTTATATTAAAGTTTAAAATATAAGTCAGAAACATTTATCCCCCACCCCCTGTATGTTAAAATATATTCATAAGCATTTTTAAAAATCTCTTCAGGTGAAAAATTAAAATTATTGTTGATTTGCTATGCATTTTACAAGTGGGCTATATGATTTC
Source organism: Salticus scenicus (assembly GCA_963930645.1). NCBI lineage: Eukaryota > Metazoa > Arthropoda > Arachnida > Araneae > Salticidae > Salticus > Salticus scenicus. The sequence goes on from OZ005650.1 coordinate 153,824,936, forward strand.
CCGATACGCCTAGTTAAACAGTTGTTTTGTTATTACATTTCCTTTTGATTGAGCGTTTCGTATATAGCAAAGTACGATTAGAGGTTTCTTATGATGAAGTTGTATCATTGGCATATTTCGAATGTGTTTTGACGAATGTATTTTGACTTCTTTAATCCAAAGTTTGCTTATATTATGGTTATTGTTTTTCCGTTTTTTTTTTTTTCTTTTTTTTTCTTTTTAACTTTTAATTTTTTTCAGGATACTTTTTACTTTTTTTTTTTTTTTTCCATTGGTATTAGAGGAACCAGAAGGTTTTTTTTATTACTTAAAAATATTCAGTTATCGTCTATATCGTCACATAAAATATTAAAACAAATTTGCAAAATGTTTCCCTAAGCCTAATTTTCGAACATCTCGATTCGACCTTTCAATTGTGATTTTAATATACTCTAAATAATCTTTTTAGTGACATTATTGAAATTTGATCAGTTTATCAACAATTTCTCGTGTTTTGGAAGTGCTTATTTCGAATGTATTTTTCATACATTTAAGAATTTTTGTGAACTTACTTTATTCAGACTTTTGTCAAAGCAATTACCTAACTGCTCAATTTATACTCCATCACGTAATACAAGTAAAAGATATTGTAATCGTATAACTTAAAATTTCATTTAACAGATAAAATAGGTTTACCTTAAATATATGCTTATGATTGTATCCTGCTAATGTAAAAATAAAAATTAACAAAAATAACAAAACAACTCAATCATCATTCAGAATTTCCGTTTGTTAATTAAATCCTATCTATACAAAAACTGTTTTTACCGATTACAAATTCTACTCCATCTAGGTTTATAGCATTTCTTTCGTTTTGCAGTTTAATATATTTTCTTTTCCGTTAAAACGTTTAATTCCCTTTATACGTATGATTTGTCGAGACAAGATCTGTTTACAAATTTATTTGAAAACATCTAAAAATCTTTTTAATTCAATCCCATTTAAAGAATTCTCTTGAAAAGAAATCATGAAATATTTTACAATCTTTCTCCTCTATACATTTGTAATCTTTCTTTTTAAATTGCGGCGAATTATTTCCTTTCAAAATAAATTTAGTTTCAAATAACCCTGTGCATGATTAAAACACATTAAAAAAAATTGTGAGTGTGTGCGTGTGTTTAATTCAAAATATGCATATTATAACATATGTTATTATTTGAAAAAAGAAAAAAAGATATATATATATATATTCGGTAACCAAATATATAGTAAATCGTTAATATATTAGAATAAAATAGATAGTAAATCCCAATTATTTAGTAGATTGTATAAATTTATTTTCTTTTCTGCATTTAATAACCACTGCTATTTATGATGAAATTCTTAAGTTTTCAAGGTATAGTATGAGGTCTGCTGCTTAAAACGATCATATGTTTTTAGTATAATGTTTAGTACAATACCAAATCAAACTTGGTTATAATATTTACGAATAACAGTAATTAAAATACATATGCATTGATAAAAGTATTCACAACATTACCAACTTTTGTAAAATATAAGTTTTCAAAAGGTAAGATTGAACATACATTTCAAATTTAAGCAATAATAAAAAATAATTTTAATAGGAGACTTTGCTAGAAAGAAATGTTGTGTCCAAGAATAATTATCGAAACAATGCTATCATATGAACGCAAAGTACAAAGGGCATTCCATAAAAACTGAGAGTAAAATCATAAAAAATCAAGAAATATATTTACAGCAAAAAATACACCATTCTTTTTCAAAATACCTTCCGTCAGATGATATGCAACGGTCCCTTCGTTCAACCTACTTTTCAAAACAAGTAGAGAAGCCCTTTCATGGAAGCTGCTTCAAAGAACCCTCCACTGCTGAAATAACTTCAGAATCTGTATTAAATTTTCTACCACGGAGCTTCTCCTTCAACGTCGGAAACAGCCAGAAATCGCATGGTGCGAGATCTGGACTGTAAGAGGTCTGTGGCACGATTTTAATATTGCATTTACTAAGATACTGCTGAACAGAAGTAGCGACATGCAGGCGAGCATTATCGTGATGTAATGTCCAATTCCCTACCAATTCATGACGCTTTCTCGATATGTGTTGTCGCAAAATTTTCAAAACTGAAACATAATATTCACCATTTACAGTAGTTTTTGGAGGCACAGCATGCTGATAGATTACACCTTTATGATCAAAGAAAATAATCATCAAGACCTTCCTAGCAGATTTGGTTTGTCGGAATTTTTTCGGAGGCGGAGAATCAGTATGTTTCCATACACTTGTTGCGGACTTGGTAAGGGGATCATAATGATGCACCCAAGTTTCATCACCTGTTATTACAGCCTTTAGGGGATTTGGATCATTTTGAAGCATCTGTTTCCATTCACAACATTGGTGAATTCTTGTTTTCCTTTGTTCTTTAGTAAGGTGATGAGGGACCCATCTGGAACAAACATAGAGAAGCTGTGTAAATTGTTGCGTAGAAATATCGACGTTTTCGAAACGTTTGTTGATGCCGCTACCTCCTCACATGTCATTCGCCGATTTTCTTGAAAGATTACCCACACAGTGTTAACATTTCGATCATTCACAACACTTTTTGGTCGCCCAAGCCTAGGAGCAAAGCTTCCTAGATCTACTATCAAGCCTGAAGGTATCACTGCGGACAGCGTGTGACGTCACAACCCGGGTCCCTTATCTGTAAGAAACTGATGTCCATCGGGTCCGTTTATTATGTTTTACTATCTTATTTTCTGCTTGGAATGCATGTAGCAAACAATGTTTGTCTTCACCTCACACTTCACATACATTTAAATTACATTTTTCATGAATGAATTTTTAGATTCCATCATTTAATATTCTTCAATTGAGTTCATTTTCATTTACATTGTATTACGGCAGAATATGAGGAAAATTTTTTGAAATCTGAAAATCAATTTTTTCTATTAAGTGAATTGTCTAAAGAAAAACTAATGGATGACGGATTATAATTTGAAGGAATTTGTAATTGTGGTAAATCACTAACTCAGTTAATGGACAATTTTCCTGTGACGTCACAGTAGGTAAAATTGCCGAACACGTGGCCGATATTTTGTAAACAAATTAGATTCAAGATGCCATTTTATAGTTACGCATAACATTTTCCTAAATATTTCTCCAGTGAAACTCAATAATCAGATTTATGTTTAAACAAGAACAAAAGAGAAATGTAAACAACTGAATCGAATGATAAAGTTAAGACTATTCCATATCGTAAAATTGCAGAACATTTTATGTATACACACACACACACACACACACACATATATATAATGAATAAAAGATTAATAAGAACATTTTATACACACACACACATATATATAGAGAGAGAGATCAAAGCTTAAATAATTAGAATTTCAATCACTTTAATAAAGGAATTTATTGAATGGAACATCCATTTAAATTTGTTAACATCGTCACAGTTCACACGGCAACTTTTAATATTACATATGTTGATTAATATTAAAGTATATTACTAAAACTGGATTAAAAACAAAACAAAGGTATCATTATATCACTCTTACTTCAATTTCATATAAATCTGAAACTCTTATAAATCATATTGCAAGATAAAAATTTGCAAGCCACAAGCCACAATGCTTTGCTATGGTAGAGTTGAGGATTGTTTTCCTAACCAGCTGATATTCTTCTAGCCTCGAACCCAAAGTGGGAATATGGTCCATTAATGAATGTATAAAAACAATATGTAACATTCTTTTGAATAATCATACGAAGACAAGAAATAATTAATTTCATAGTAGATCCTCTAGAAAATTTGCAACTGTAAATAATACATTTAAAAAGAAATGTCAAACAGATTTTAAAAAGCGTCAATTAATTTCTTTAAATATTTGTAATAATTCTAAAAAAATTAAATATTTTTTTAGAAATGATAGAAATTACGTAAAAATTTTTAAAAATTAGGAAAGTCTCTCACCAGTGGTCAAAAAGTTCTGCTGTCGAAGACATTAGTTGCCAGGTTCGATCCTAGGTGACACATGTCAACCTATCCCTTCGGAGTTCTCCTTGTTTTTCCCCGAAACGTTTAAATATAGAGCTAGAACCCTGTAAAATGACCCCCCCCCATGGAGGACACTTTCTCCAAATGAAAAAAAAAAAAAAAAAAAAAACTTTGTTTTAATTATTACAGATCGTTGCTCAATCATTCGTTTTAAAGGTATCGACGAGTTCTTTTAAAAGATATCCATATTGAAAATATACACACTCACCCACACAAGGTTGGCTGTTATCCTGATTGACTGTTACTGTTATGAATAATTCTTTCTTAATTTTACAATAATTTATTAAAAATTATTCTTATTTACACAAAACTTTACGGGCACATTAAAAATTATGAAAAGCGGAATGGCAACACCACTCGTTAAAAGGTTTTAATTTTCAAATTTTTGTTTCATTTTTATTTATTTTTCTCTTTCTTCTGAATTCAATAAAAAAACGTCTTGGATTCGTAAAGATTTTCGATTTCTGGTTTTCGATGGATTTACACGTTTTGAAAGGGACAAACACGATCTGATCAGTTTTTGAAAATGTCAATATATGTGTGTGTGTGTGTGACAAAATATTGTGGTATCTGTATCTCAGGAACTAATGAACAGATTTTCATAAAAGTTTAAGTTGCTTCTTGATTTATAAATGTTCTTCAACTTTTCGTGAAAATTGCCAACAGGTGGAGATACCACAACGTTTGATTATAATTATTAATATGACAGTATATGAGAAAATTTCGTGTAAATGAGCACAATTACGATTATTTTTAACGAATCATCGTGAAATAAAAAGAAATGCTTATAGGTTGGGTTGGGTTGTAAGGACTGCACTAGGGTCCTAGGCCTGAGATGAATGCCCTCCGTGGGGTTTTTCTAAGGGTTCCTATCCCGTATTTACACAATTTTGGAGAAAACTACGGAAAATTCCGAACGGCTAGGCCGACGAATGTGACCTGGGATTGAACCCGGCACTTCACGTCTACCAGATTTGAGCGCGCAGAACCGCTCGGCCGCTAGTGGGCCGAAATACTTATAAGAAACATTTGTATATATAGGAGCATCTTTGCATCCTTGGAGGAAAATCCTCCCGAATGTTGTAAATTTTCAATATAAATATTTTTTTAAAGAAATAATAAATACCTTTAAAACTAATAGTTGAGCCATGTATCTTCGATAATTTCAAACGAAATTATATATATATATATATATATATATTTTTTTTTTTTTTTTTTTGAAAAAGAAAAAAAAAAAAAAAAAAAAAAAAAAAGGAAGAAGAAAGAAACACTTCCTACAATCTCGAATGTAGAGCATAAAATTATTTTTTTCGAAATTTAGTATTGTACTTCTCTGATATGAAAGTCGTCTCCATTCATTGTGGAAATTAATTTTTATAAGTTGTTTGTATTGCGTGAATTTGTTTAGGAATTATAAATTTATCTGAAACAGATTTTTTAAATATTGTTTTAATTTTTTTTCGGTCCATGTAATTTTAAATTGAATGATCCAAAAATTTCTTAAATATTAATCTGAAATATTTTTTAAACATCTTATATTTATGACTTCAAATTGTTTACTTTATCCCCTTAACGCGCGGTGTCCTCGCTGCGAGGACGCAAAATTTAAGATCCAGCTGCAAAAATTCATCCCGGAAATTTTTTAGCAAAAATTTACGTTTATAACATATCGAAAAAGGCCGTTTTTTTTACCCTTAAAATTTAAAATTTCTTTTAGTTTAATTTAGTTCATGAATTCCGGTGGCAGTATAATTTAAATGATCCGAATTGCCTTGCGCCGCAAAGGGTTAAATGTTTGCAAAACAATTATAGTAACTCAAATGATATATTTATACTTTATGAAGTAATCTTCGAAAGCCATTCAATAAAAATTTCGTAAAATATGTATGTAAAACATTTTATATTATTGTGCTTTGCAAATAGGGGATAATTTGAAATATAAATTTTTAGTGTTCTTAAAATATAAATTTAACATTCAAATTTCGATATCCATACGTTAAAAATTGCAAATTTAAATGTACTGAATGTATCTATGCATGTTAAAAATTCATTATTCTTTTGGCAAACATTATTTCAAATTTATTCGATATTACCTATAAACTGATTTTAATTTTGCCTAATACAGACTAATTTGAAATAGTAATTCAAACATCTCGTATTTATTATAACTCTATTTTTTTTTTTTTTTCAAAATTTACAAATCAGCATTTACTAAAGAGTTGTTGAACCTACATTTCAGAAAATAAACTTTCAAATTCATGTATGAAAATGATGAAAAATGTGCATACTTAATATTTTCAAACATGTTACATAGCCAAAAATAGAGGATTTAAAATATATTTTTTTGTACTTTTAAAGATTGAATTTAGATTCATATTTCAATTTTTATAAGTCACAGTTTTGAAATTTAGAAAGAGTGAATGCATGTATATCTAAAAATTATTAATACTTATTTTTTAAGTATTAATTTAATACTCTTTGTACAAAACTTCGAAGTTGAATGGTCTTAATGAAATTCTGAATATATCATAATACTTTTTTAAATAATGTAAAAATATACAAAGCTTGATTTATTGTATTATATATTTGATTTTAAAATACACTTCTATATGTGAATATAATTAAAAATAAAATAAATATTTGGTAAAATATGTATAATAAAAATTTTCATTTATATTAAATTTCAAATGAGCAGCACTATTAAATATCATTTTTATTGCTTTAACTCAAATTTAAATCTTTTATATGCTAAATTTTGGAAATTTAAAATTAAAGAACGTGTGTCAAGATTTATTATTATTATTATTTAAATATTTTAATTTCCTTGTTGTAATAGTTGTAGAATAAATTTTTCCAATGGAATTCGGTGTAATTGCCTCGTTTATTAAAATAACATGTACAATCGCAGTTTTATAACATCAAATATTTGATTTTAAAAAAATACTTAATGATGTAAATACGTATAAACATAAATGAAAGGGAAAATATATCTATTTTAGATGAAACTATGGGGAGAAAAACATACATATACATATACATATAATAAAAATGGAATATAAATGCCAAATAATATTTTTTAACGAATATTAATGAGAAATCAGTTTTTATGAAGAAGAAATGAAGCTTTAAGAGAAGATCTTAAGAGGTTTCAGGCGAAAGTAAACGATGCGGAGGGACCCCGGTTGTGACGTCACGAAGAGGACCTTCAGGCTTGATAGTAGATCTAGGAAGCTTTGCTAGGAGCCAGTTCTGCAGACGAACGGCCTTTCTTGAAATCACCATGCCATCTAAAAATCGTAGACTCACCAAAACATTTGTCTTTGTAAGCTTCTTTCATTAACTTAACTGTTTCTGGAGCTGTTTTGCCCAAACGGTAGCAAAATTTTATGGCACAACGCATTTCGTTTTTTAACTCTCAATCACTCATCTCCATTTCTGTAGGGCAAATAAAACAGTTCTTTAAACAAGCACGGAAATAGGAAAATAAAATTGTCTGCTTCGTTTTGAATTTTGTATAAACGTACAGTTAACAGTTTCAAAAAATCGCCTGCACTTCTATTTTTTAGTTTCGCGGTGTTGCCACTACGTAAAAAAATAACTCTCAGTTTTTATGGAATGCCCTTTGTACTTATAAGCAATTTAAAGAAAATAAAATATCCAATTTAAATAATTTTATATACCCTTAAAACCAATTAATAATTATATTTTTACAAGTGAACTGATGCCTGTGAATGTATAAAAGTACTTAATTATTGTTTTTTTTAAGTTTAAACGTTTTGTATAAGTAATGCTTAAAATACAAAACATTTCTTTCAAAAAGATTTTTATGTTTTGTGTTTTGTTATGTTTAGATGATCAAAACAACTTTTTTTTTTTTTTTTTTTTTTTTTTTTTTTTAACGCATGATGTGTTAGTTAAGTCATTTAAAACGCTTATATCTGTTTTTAAAATCACGGTTTAAATATTTCTAACTGCATATATTTGTTTTTGTAAAACTGTTTTTTAATAAATGTATTTTCTTTAAGTACAAAATTGCGATGCCCGTATTATGCAACACCGGTTATATTGTTTTGAAAAAATATATTTTTAAACATGATCATGTTTTTAAACACGATCATGAAAAAATCATATACGTATAAAGTAAATCTAGGAGAGTTTGCGCACATTTCAACAAAACATCATAAAAAAAAAAAGTGATCCTTCTTCTAAGCATTTCCATTAATGTTTTGTTGTTGTACTATGATTTAAATCAACAGCTATAATAAAACCAAGAGAGCTATTTTGCGCAATATCTCCTTATAGGGTAGGAGAGATTGCGCTTAATTTTAACTACAATTAAATTATTAACAATGATAATTGCACTTAAATGACATTGGTATAAGGTTTTTGTAACCAATTAATTTATATTACATATAGATATTTCAATTTAATAATGAAAAAAAAATGAAAAAAACAATTAAAAGGATTAAAAATTTTTATTTAAAGAAAATAAACTGAAGAATTAGATAAAAAAAATAAGACTAGATAATAAAAAGTAACATTTAGTTACTAGATAATATGCTTAACTTAAAATTAATAAAGTTCCTTTTCAATTTGAATGGTTTCTTGTTTGTTGATCTAATCTGTCGTTGTCTATAATCGTTGCACTCGTTGTTATAAATGATGCAACTTTCATGCAACCACCTTACACAAGTAAAATTTATAAACGAGTCCATGGAAAATCGTTTAAATTTAAAATATTTTGTAATGCTATCATCCTATAAAAATTCTAGAAAGTGTTTTAAAAGTTTAAGCAAACATTTTTTTAAATGAGACGAAGTAACGACGTTTAATGTTAGACTGTTCAAACAATGAACGTACATATTTAAGTGGGCACTCCGCTATCGATGTTGTAGAACTACCTGGAGTTTCAGAGCTTCCACTGGATTCTTTCCCGCCGATCCCGTATGTGCGCAATCTCTCCTAGATTTACCTTATGTAGAATAGATATTTGTAAATCTAACAAAGAAATTTTCAAGGAGAAAATTACGATTAGAAAAATATCAAGTTATACAACAACAATGTAACACAAAATAAGTAATATTTTTTAATATGCATCATTTATGTATGTAATGTAATTTTGACTATAACATTTTAAAAGTAAAAAAACAGTTCTTAAAAAATAATTCAGACTCATATGCATAAGTGGATATATAATTTCATTCATTAATGAATTCATTTCTATTAAATTATACACTCTTGTATTTTAACTTTAATTTTCAACTGAGAAACTAATATCTTTTGAATAACGCACATGGAGATACTATACATTTCTACTACAATTTTAATCCATTTATTACTTGAAAATAATCTCTTTTACGCTCATATCTGTCGTTTAAAAGAGACATCCCAAAAGCCAATTATTAAAAATAGTTTGTTACAATCTTAAAATATTCGCTTCATAGTTTCCTTTTCAATATTTTTATATGCATTTTAAACACTGAAATAGAACACATACTAAAATTATGCTTTTGGACTTTTTTCAACAATACGTAATTATATATGAAAGAGAAATATTAATATTTTTTAATTACTTAATTACTAATAAATTTATTTTGTAAAAACATATAACATATAACATATAACATTTTGTAAAAACATAAAACATATTTTGTATTTAAGAGTTTATTATTATTATTATTATTATTTATTTATTTATTTTCGTTTTCAATAATGCTTTAAAAATAAATAAATAAATAAATAAAATCCTTAGAATCATTTATTTAAGATTGCAAGCATATATATAAATCTTCAAAGTTTCCTTAAAAGCAAATTTCAGTTTCAGTTTCATAAGATACTTTTTTAAATAGTGATTCTTGTATATTTTGCAGAAAAACAACCTATAGAAAGCACAAAATCATTACATATTTTGCTTTTCTTGATATATATATATATATATATATATATATATATACATAAATATATCTTTATATTTAAAAAAATGTTTTATATGTTGAATCTATTACACTGTACTCATAGTCAATGCAATTTTAATGAATTATATTTTAAATAGAGAAATCTTCTATTATAAAAAATTATTTTAAATAGATAAAATGTATACTAAGTTAAAAAAAGGATTTCAATACTCAACTACATAAAATACATAAAATATGATTATATAATTCATAATTAAGTTTTTAAATCATTGTTAATGTAATTCAGAATATAATTAACATGTGACATGTATTCAAAATATTCAGACAAAAAAAAATTTTTTTTCTTGATTTTCTCGAAAATAGTAATAATATTAATAACGATAATTATATCTACATTATACTATTAAGCAAGCAAGATTTGTATATATGTATGTATACATCTATATGTATACATATATATGCGTGTGTGTATATATGTATATTTCACCGTTCTCGAAATCTATCCAATGAAGGCTGTTCGATTTATTAGAAAACAGGAAATTAAATTAAGTTTTTCTAAGGGAAGTTATAAATATTTAATTATTTAAGACATAAATACGAATTCTGGCACTGTATTCATAATAGCTTTAAAATTAGCCATTTATATTTTTGAAATGTTGCCAAAATACTTTACAATGTGTTTTTTCTTTCTTTTTTTTTTTTTTTTTTTTTTTTCAACATAAAATGAAATATGCTTTCACGTGAAAAATAAAAAAAAAATATATATCAAATATTAAATTTGCTCATGCATATGAAAAAATTATGCCTTCATAAAAATCTAGCATTATTTTGCCGTATTTTCTTTCGCAACCTTTTTTAATATAAATCAATAATTATACATTTATATATATATATATATATATATATATATATATATATATATATATATATATTCACGCAGGGATCACTCTTGGCATGAAAGCTTATTCAGCATTGTATTAAAAAGCTTTCATGGGCAATTATTAAAGTTTTCATGATGATGTAGATCGGACATTTTTCGCCAAGTACTCGCAACAGCTACTTTAAGCCAAGTAGCGCCTAAAAAATATAAATAAATTATAAAATGTTGAAAAAAGAGAAAGAGAGAGAGAGAGAGAGAGAGAGAAAAGACAAGGAACAGAAACAATAATTGCATAAATTATGTAATTTTGTCTAAAATGGTGACAAAATCACAAAAGTCGCCAAGGGGAGCTTTATGCGTTGTAGCATAATCAAGTTTACATATTTATTTATTTATTTATTTATTTTTCTATATACCAATTACTATTAACTAACCATTAAATATGTATAATTACAAAAAATAATTGTCTCATGCGATAGACGTAGCTGATCATAGCATATTGTAATACTATATTTGGCGTAAAATCTCTGTCATTTTATGGTTGGTCGGATAAATGAAACAAATGTAGGAAGTAATGTGAAAACAAATATTAATGTTGTTCATATGTAACTGGGATTCAAATATAAAACGGCTACTTCATTTTTTTCGATACTATCCGTTTCGAAACTGTCATCTAATAATGACCCAAGTGGAAAACTACTGCTAAGCCATTGTCGCAAGCAATAGGGACAGGCACCCGAGATTTTAAGGATGAGCAAGCCTGACCAGCGAAGCGGGCAAAGCCTGCTAATACATGTATATACGTTGAGAGAGAGAGAGAGAAAATTTAAAAAAGAAAAAAAAAATGGTTCATAAAATAATAATAATAATACGAATAAATGAAGACGAAATTATTCATATATTTTTAACTAAAGTATATATTATCTAGCTGACTTTGCCCGCTTCGCTGGACATTATACTTAAATGAGTTGTCAAAATCCCATATCATAATTCATAACCTAAATTCTCGCTGTTTCGGTAGAGTTTTTCTCGCTCGCAAAGTGAGGATTCCGGGTCCCGACTGCCTCCGGCATCAACTTACCAACTTCTTACTTCTCTTCCCCAGTGGGTAAGTTCGAAGTTTTGCGTAATCCCACCAAAGTACATAATGCGTAGACTTAATAAATATCCACACACCAAAATTTGCCATTTTTAGATAGTTTGACGCGAATTTAAACGGGAAAACATGTTTTTACACGTGTTTATTGCCCTCCGACCCCGATGGGGTAAAGGGGGGGGGGGGGAATTTCGTAAAATTCCTTTATAATAAGTGTCGGATACATATAAAGAAATTACGCACCAAATTTCGTGATCGCACTCGCAGACCCCATAGATTTTTTAAGAAAAATTTAGCGATAAAATGGGAATCTCGGATTTGGTCCTTCGTAACGCTCACCCCCACCCCAAAAAAAGAAAAAAATCTGCTCAAAAATTCGGAACTTCTGTTATTCCCCCCCCCCCCATAAAACAATTATTCCCTCTCTCCTGTAAGAATCAAAAATTCAAAAATCATACATACTGTTTTATTTATCATCAAGTCTAGTCTCCTCATGCGCAATTTCTTCTCCGAGAAGTAATTTCAGGCCGAGTTTACTTACAAACGCCTTTTTTCTTTTTGCCCCCCAAGGGGAAAGGGGAGAATTTCAATAAATCTCACTACTTTAGGGGTCGGATACATATAACAATCCAAGTATATAACATTGTGACCGCAGCTCTCATGATTTTTTCAGGATAAATTTAGCACTAAAAGGGGTGTCTCGAATTTTTTTGCCCTTCGTAACACATACAACCTCCCCCCCCCCCCAAAAAAAAAAAAAAAAAAAAAAAAAAAATGGCAGATCACAAAAAAATAAAAACGCGTTTTCGAAATATACTAAAGTAGTCGCATGGCTGTTTTAACATGTTTGTTTTACTCAAAAATCCGGAATTTGCAAAATTTGCCGCCAGAAATGGACTTCCCCTGTCCCTCCCCTTAAAATTCGAAAATTCCTAAATTGCAGATAATGTTTTATTTGTACTAATGTGTAGTCTCCCCTTATGTAATTTCTTCACTGTGAAGTAATTTGAAACCGAGTTATGCTTTACAAAGTTTTTTTGGCTTCTGTCTCCCCTTGGGGATAGGAACGGGGGGGGGAATTTTTATAAATCCCGTTACATTATATGTCGAATACATATAAACAATCCAAGCATCAAAATTCGTGACCGCTGCTCCCATAGATTTCTCAGGACAAATTTAGCGCTAAAAGGGGTGTCTCAAAGTTGGCCCTCGTAACTCCCCCCACCCCCCTCCAAAAAAAAAAAAAAAAAGAAGATGAAGAAGAAGAAGCAAAATGTGTTTTTGGAAATATTAGTCGCATAGCATTTTTTCAACATCTTAGTTGCATTTTTGGTAGAGTTCTACTCAAAAATCAGGATTTTTTTTATATTTCCCGCCAAAAATTGATTTTCCCCCTCCCTGTTCTTAAAAATCAAAAATTCCTAAATCGCAGATTGTGTTTTATTTGTGCTCATGTCTGGTCTCCCAATGTGCAATTTCTTTACTGTGAAGTAATTAGAAGACCAGTTATGCTTACAGACGTGCTTTTGTCTTTTGCCCCACAAAGGGGGAAGGGGGGGGTAATTTCGGAAAAGTTGAAAAATATAATTTTAAGTTGGATAAATACCTAAATTCCTGCCAAGCGCCGTTGAATTCTGCCCAGCCGTTCTCAAGTGATACCCGTACAAACATGTTTTTGCATTTTTCGCCCCCCCCCCAGAGCGGAGCGTGGGAGAATTTCTGAAAAGTTTATAGATATAAGTTTATTTTGGATAAAGACCTAAATTCCTGCTAAGTTCCGTTGAATTCCGTCCAGCCGTTCTCAAGTGATACACGGGCAAACGTGTTTTTGTCTTGTGCCCCCCCAGGGAGAAAATGGGAGAATTTTTGAAAAGTTGATAGATGTAATTTTAAGTTGGGGAAAGACCTAAATTCCTACGAAGCGCTATTGAATTCTGTCCAGCCGTTCTCAAGTGATTCCCGGACAAACGTGTTTTTGTCTTTTGCCTCCCAGGGGGGAACGTGGGGAAAATTTTGAAAAGTTGATAGTTATAATTTTAAGTTGGGTAAAGTTCTAAGTTCCTGCCAAGCGCCGTTGAATTCCGTCAAGCCTTTCTCAAGTGATGCCCGGACAAATATAGCGTTACAAACATACGGACACCATCACACACACACACACACACACAGGCAAAATTTTCTGGAGTCATTTTCGTTTTTCATGGTGTGTGAAACGTGAAGATATCGTAATTTTTCTTTTTTCTTTTTGATTCTGACAAATTTACAGACAAAAGTCTGATTTTATTAATATAGATATTGTTATTATTATTATTATTATCTTTCTTATATATTTCTGTTTAATATAATTTGTCAATCTGCAAATTTAAAGAAAATATATGTATCTAGTACTGTACCATATCCTTCCATAACCTTAGTTTAAAATTCATTTTAGTAAAGAAATAATTTTACATTACAAATTACTTTCCACATGGTTTGAAATAAAGATGATTTGATGATTGTTACGTAGCGTTTTATGAAAAACAGTGAAAGAATAGAATAACCTTTTTTTCCTGAAGTAGAATTGAACGATTGTAAGAAACATTTGACTTAATAATTGTTATTGTTGTTAAACAGTTTAATCTTGCGTACACGCAAACTCGCATATAAATGAAAATTGACAAATATTACAATTAAAAACGAATGTACTGGTACATATTAAAATCTTCCTTTTGTAATTTACAATAAAGTTTTGTCTAATGAAAAGTTGTTTCTGATAAATATATACATATCTTTTATAAATATTTAATTTTGTGCACTCGGTGGCGCATTCTTAGCGCTTTATTAAATAAAATGAATAGCAATTAATCATTTATTCAAAAACAGAAGTAATGAAAATTATGAGCTTACCTTTTTCTGTTCTGAGGAGTCGGCTGTCCCGTGAACCAGTAGCTCAATGTTTGTATTTATTATTATTATGATTTGTTTCTTCTCTGTAAAATAATAATTCTATTAGTTTTGTGTGAAGTAAGCACTTTGAGACCATCTTTGGAAATTAACTTGTATATTTAATGAAAAGGAAAAATAAAAGTAAAATAAAAAAGAAAGGAGCGAGAAATGATCTCACTTTACATATTCAAAATTAAACACTAACTGAAAGTATCAGAATCTATTCCGATGAAAACATACAGGTGTGGAGTCACGTGGTACAGTTCTAATAATAGATCTTCACCCCTTCAAACCACGGAGGGGATGAAAAGTTGGGAGGGTGAAAACAGACACACTTTTGTTCTTATTATAATGTTCGTTTTTTTACAGAACACATTTTGGAATAAAAGAATCTTTTCGAGTTTGTAATTTTCTGTCAGCCCTCCTCAAACGAGGAATACTGTCTTAGTTCCAAATTGTCACGGTGTTTCAGGAAAATTGGCTTAGGAGTAGGTTTGGTCAACAGATCTGCAGTCATGAATTTACTCTGCAGATATTGTAGAGAAATTGTTCCATTTTCACACAGGTTTTTCACGCAGTGAAAACGAATATCGATGTGCTTGGAGCGTGCTGTGTGTTTGTGCGATTCAATCATTTTGATGGTTGACTGATTGTCTTCGAATAATTTTATGGGCAATTCCTGTGGTAAATCAAGGTCCTCTAGTACCCTGGTGAGCCATAATATCTCTTGTGCAGCATTTGCGGCTGATACGAATTCTGCATCTGCAGAAGACAGAGCTACACACGTTTGCTTTTTCGATGTCCACTGGATTGGTGTCTTTCCTACTAAAAATAGGTTTCCTGTCATCGATTTGCGATCGGATTTATCACCGGCCCAATGGGCATCGGCGTAACAGGTTAGTATAGGTTTTTCCTTTCCGCTTATAACCAAATTCAATTTTTCAGTGGTTTTTAAATAACATATGATCTTTTTCGCAGCATCCCAATCTTGCTGCCTGGGCTTCTCATTGCGTCTACTCAGAATATTGGCAGCTGCTGCAATGTCAGGTCTAGAGATAGTAGCGATATATAATAGGGATCCGATGGCTTGTCTGTATTTTGTATTGTTGTTTAGTAGATTATCAGCTGAGGTATTATCCAGATAGCCAGGATTCATAGGTATATTTGTGGGCTTAGCATTTTGAAGATTGAATTTTTCTAAAAGTTCTTTAATTTTAGATCTGTGGTTTATAAAGTATTCTCCTTGTTTAGATTTTTGTATGTTAATGCCGAGGTAGTAACTTATTTCCCCTAAATTTTTGAGCTCGTATTTTGCACTAAGTTTCTCAATAGTTTCTTCTATTTGTTGGTCCGACCCTGATATTAAAAGGTCGTCCACGTAAATAATTATATGTATGGGGTTTGTTTCATCTTTCCTAAACAGGCAGGCATCTGCTGTGCTTTGTGTAAAACCCAATTCTTTTAGAGTTTCACCGATTTTCAAATGCCATGATCTGGCGGCTTGCTTAAGACCATAAAGGGCTTTTTCTAATTTCCATACTTTATTTTCGTTTCCCGGTGAAATATAGCCTTTAGGCTGTTCCATGTATACTATTTCATCTAAGTCTCCATGCAGGAAGGCAGTTTTAATATCAATATGTGAACCTGTCTGTTTCTGTGAGCAGCACTGGCTAAAAAGGCTCTAATTGTGCTATGGGATACCACCGGGGCAAAAGTTTCGTGAAAGTCTTCGCCATATTTTTGGTTGAAGCCCTTCGCTAGCAATCTTGCTTTATATTTGGCTATTTTGCCTGAGGAGTCATATTTGACCTTATAAGTCCATTTGGACCCAATTACTTTTCTTCCTGGTGGAGGTTCTACCAATGTGAATGTTTTGTTTTGGATTAAGGAATTCATTTCTTCCTGCATTGCGTTTGACCAGTTCTGTTTTTCTTGTGGGTTTGTTATGTTGAGAAAATCATTATAGTCTTTAGGTTCATTAGCCTCAAAGTTTTCTGTTAAGTAAATAAGCCTTTCGGGAAGTACACCTTTATTGTGTCTATTTGACCTTCTCAAGGTGTCATTTGTGTTGTCGTGTTCACTAGTGATATTTTGATCTGGTGAACTTATGTCAATTTTGACAATTTCGCGCCCTATATGCGATTCTGTGTCGGAGTGTTCATTTGTATTCTTTTCTGAGAGTAATTTTATTTCATTGTTTTCTCCTGAATTGTTTATAGTATTTTCAATGAATTTAACTGTTCTTGCAAGTATTACGTGGTCATTTTTCAGGTAGATTCTATACGCTTTAGCGCTGTTGTCGTAGCCGACAAAAATGCCTTCTTGGGTTTTGTCATCTAATTTACCCCGTTTACTTTTATGAATGTAAGTATAGGCTTTACAGCCAAAAGTTTTTAAGTGACTTAAATTTGGTTTGCTACCATGCCATAATTCGTAAGGAGTTTTTGTAGTGGCTTTTGTAGGTAGTCTGTTTTGGAGGTAATTGGCGGTGTTTAAAGCTTCCCCCCACAATTTTTTGTCTAAGTTGGCTTCTGATAAAAGTGTACGTGTCATTTCGATTAGTGTACGATTCTTTCTTTCCGCAACCCCATTTTGGGCTGGGTAATGTGGTACGGTGAGCTGATGGTGAATACCATTTTCTTTAAGAAACTCTTGTACATTTTTGCTCATGTATTCACCGCCATTATCTGACCTTATTGTTTCCGGTTTCTTTCCAAATTTGTTTGTGGTATAATTGACGTATTCTTTTAATTTCTCGATTACTTCGCTCTTTTTACTTAGAAAATAAATCATTGTATACCTAGAATAGTCGTCAACAAAAGTTAAGAAATATGATTTGCCACCTATTGTTGGTACCTGAATAGGTCCGCAAACATCGCTATGTACTAATTCTAGTATTTGTTTTCCCCTGTTTTCTGCAATTTTTGGATACCGGGTGTCAGTCAGTTTTGTTTTGATGCAAGTTTCACATGTTATCTCGTGTTTGCAGTTATTGATTTTTATTCCCAGAACTAATTGATTTTTCTTTAGTTCTTTAATAGAGTTGAAATTTTTATGTCCCATGCGTTTATGCCGTAGAGTAATACAGTTAGGATTTTGGCATTCTTCAGTCAGTATGTGTTATATTTGTTTATTGGCATGGGCAAATTTAACTCATATAAGTTGTTATTTTTTGTACCCTCTAAAATGGTTTCATTTTTCATAGATATGTAACACTTTTGTTTAGTGAATGTGACTTTACATCCATTTTGCGTGGCTTTGTGTACAGATATAAGTTTTGCCTTTAATTCTGGAACATATAAAACATCCCTTAGTGTTAATTCCCTTTTTTGTTTATTTGGATCTAGGTATTCAATTTTTATTTCTCCTGAACCAAGTGAAGTGAGGGTGTTACCGTTTGCTACACATACTTGCGATTTTTGTGACTCATCTAAATTAACGAAAAGGTCTATATTGTTGCTTATGTGCGATGAGGAACCACTGTCAATTATAAAGTTGTTCGTAATTGCGTTTTGAGTCGTGAAAGCCATTTGTTTTGTTTGCGATGTTATTTGCTTCATTTGTTTTGAATGGCTTTGTTGTTGTGTATGTGTGTGTGGCAACTCATCATTGTGTGTCACTAACTGTGAGGAATTGGTTGCTCTGAATTTATTTCTAAATTGTTTGTTTTTAGTGTTATCAGCATTTCTATTTTTCAGATGCCAGCACTCCGATTTATTGTGATTTGTTTTCTTGGAATAAGTGCAGTATTTATTTTCCTTTTTGAAATTGCTATTATACTGCTGTTTTTTATTTATGTGAAAAGCTTTAGAAGAATTTGTGTTGCTTTCGGAGGCTTCTTTTCGACGATTGAACTCGTCTAGCAATTTGCTGCTAACATAGTTAGGTGTCAGTTCGTTTTCAGGGCGAGCTTCAAGGGCTATAATCAAGGTTTCATAACTCTTGGGTATTGAGCACAATAATAATGCAGAAATGTGCGCGAATTTAATTTCTTCGCCAATGGATTTCAATTTATCTATAATTTCCAATATTTTATTTATGTGGATTTGCATATCGCCACCTTCTTCTAGTTTCGTACTGTACAATTTTCTCAATAAGTACAATTTACTACTTAAGTTTGTTATTTCGTGGATATCACGCAATTTGTTCCATGTTTCTAGTGCTGTTTGGCATTGTTTAATATGTATAATTTCGGAATCATCAATGAACAAGTTTATTATTGCTCGCGCTTTATTGTCTTTTTTTCGCCATATATCTGTGATAGGATTTGGCGTGTCATCTGTAATGACTTCATATAATTCGTCCTTCATGAGGTACATTTGCATTTTAAACTTCCAAACTGAATAATTTTCAGAATTCAATTTCTCAATTGTTGGACTTTCTTTAAAATATGCCATTTTTTGATTTCTTTTTATTTATAGTAAATACTATATCTTTGAGAAGAATTTAATTTTTGAAAAGTTTTGTTTTTATGATATTTTTTATTAATTCTTCATTTTTTTTTTTTTTTTTTTTTTTTTTTAGAAAAACGAATTTTCGTAATTTTCGTAATTCAAAAAAATGTATAAATGCATTTAATTTTTATTTTGCATTTTCTTAATATGATTTCAAACACTGAATACACTTTTGTTTTACTTTAAACAAAAATACTTTTGTTTTGTTAAATAATAATATTATTTAATATTCATGTTTTATTTTCATATTAATTTACTTTTATATACTTTTCCCTTTATGTTCGGAACAGCCAGACAATTTATAAAATAGGTAAGTTTTAATATGTTACTTAAGAACAATGATACATTTTTCATTTATTTAATATGGTCAGTCGTTCATAATCTTTTATAAATATTTAATTTTATGCACTCGGTGGCACATTCTTAGCGCTTTATTAAATAAAATGAATAGCAATTAATCATTTATTCAAAAACAGAAGTAATGAAACTTATGAGCTTACTTTTTTCTGTTCTGAGGAGTCGGCTGTCCCGTGAACCAGTAGCTCAATGTTTGTATTTATTATTATTATGATTTGTTTCTTCTCTGTAAAATAATAATTCTATTAGTTTTGTGTGAAGTAAGCACTTTGAGACCATCTTTGGAAATTAACTTGTATATTTAATGAAAAGGAAAAATAAAAGTAAAGTAAAAAAGAAAGGAGCGAGAAATGATCTCACTTTACATATTCAAAATTAAACACTAACTGAAAGTATCAGAATCTATTCCGATGAAAACATACAGGTGTGGAGTCACGTGGTACAGTTCTAATAATAGATCTTCACCCCTTCAAACAACGGAGGGGATGAAAAGTTGGGAGGGTGAAATCAGACACACTTTTGTTCTTATTATAATGTTCGTTTTTTACAGAACACATTTTGGAATAAAAGAGTCTTTTCGAGTTTGTAATTTTCTGTCAATATCTTCATGTGTTTACTAACACTCTAAATCTTTGTTACTCTCTCTCTGTACATATATTTGTATCTATATTAATAAAATCAGTCTTTTGTCGGAAAGTTTGTTAGAATAAAAAAAAAAAAAAGCAATATCTTCACGTTTCACACGCCACGAAAGCCAAAATAAGACTTCAGAAAAATTTTCGTTTGTGTGTGTGTGTGTCGTTGTGCCCGTACACTATTTTTGTCCGGGTATCACTTGAGAACGACTGAACGGAATACAACGACACTCTGAAGGAATTTGGGCAACTTAAAATTATATATATATCGAAAATTTAAAAACTTTGATAAGTTTTAGAGACATAGGTAAAATACGTCTGCGCATGCGTCATAAGGCTTTTGTTAGTAAAACACATTAAATGAGAAAAAAAGTTGCATTATCTTTACTTTTTAGACATCAGGGAACCTTAAAAAGGCTTCAGAATATTCGCTCTGTGTTCATGGGAGTAATGGAGGTATGCAGAAAGCTTTTATTCGTCTGAGTATCACCGGTAAAAGTCTGGGCAGAATCAATGACACTGGGTTCAGGTTTAACTTTGTACCAAACTTAAAACTATATCCATCGAACTTTTCAAAACTTAAATTAGATTTACAGATATATGAACAAAAAACGATTCTGTAACAAATTAAAAATTATACGCAGGAATTTCGATACTTTAAAATAACAATATTTGACAAAAAATGTGACTTCTTACGCGTTGTTATTTTGCTTCTTATGTAAACTTGGCATTCTGTTTCGCAGACTATATCTCTCCTCTTTTCTGAAAGTTCTTTTTAAAATTTATATTTATAAAAGTTAAATTGTTTTATATATAAAAACTAGTAATAGTGATTCACAGGTAAGATTTATTTATTTATTTATTTATTAAAACAATGCTTATTAAGTATTTTTTTTAAAGCTCTTATAAGGGTTATATTCATTTATTTAAATTAAAAATTAACAATTGCCTGTATTATCTAAAAAAAAATTGCTTACATTCCTTGTAATCAAAATTTTATTTAGCACGACAGGACCTATTTTAATGTATTCTTCCATATAATGTCATCCAGTAACAGAGTTTCATTCTCTATCAACATTAACTATATTCATTTCTTAAAATTCCCATTGTATATATGTAGCATGGGATGTTCTTGGCGATTTTACCATGTTTTTATTAACTTCGATTCTTGTGTGTTTGTTTGTCAGGGACAAATCTTGCAATCGATTTTTAACTAACTTCCCGACCAGCTAGATATTTGAAACTTTCAGGACAGCTCACAACACGGTGACAATACATTTTTCTAATAATTTTAGTCAACTACTTCAAGTCCCGCTGCCTTCGGCAGCGCTTATATGATTCGACAGAAAATTTATTTAACTAACTTCCCGACTAGCTAGACATTTGAAACTTTCAGAATAGTTCAGAACACGGTGAAAATGCATTTTCTTAATACCTTTAGCCAACTGTTTCGGGTTCCTGCTGCCTTCGGCAGCGTTATCAGTACTAAGCTTTCAATCGATTTTTCACTAACTTTCCGACTATCTGGACATTTGAAACTTTTAGGACAGCTCATAACACGGTGACAATACATTTTTCTAATAATTTTAGTCAACTATTTCAGGTCCCACTGCGTTCGGCAGCGCTTATATTATTCGACAGAACATTTATTTGACTAACTTCCCGACTAGCTAGACATTTGAAACTTTCAGAATAGTTCAGAACACGGTGAAAATGCATTTTTTTAAATACCTTTAGCCAACTGTTTCGGGTTCCTGCTGCCATCGGCAGCGTTACCAGTACAAAGCTTGCAATCGATTTTTCACTAACTTCCCGACTAGCTAGATATTTGAAACTTTCAGGATAGCTCAGAACACGGTGGCAATACATTTTTTAAAATATTTTTAGTCAACTGTTACAGGTCCCTACTGCCTTCGGCAGAGTTCATATGATTCAACAGAAAATTTATTTAACTAACTTCCCGAGTAGCTAGACATTTGAAACTTTCGGAATAGTTCAGAATACACTGAAAATGTTTTTTAAAAATATTATTATCCAATTGCTTCGGGACCCTGCTGACTTCGGCAGCGTTTCCAGTACAAAGCTTGCAATCAACTTTTAACTAACTTCCCGGCATTTGAAACTTTTATAATAGCTCAAAAGACGATAGCAAGGAATTTTTTTAATACTTTTATCCAATTGCTGGGGTTCCGGCTGCCTTCAGTAGCGTTCATATGATTCAACAGAAAATTTAAAAACATGGTTTATAAATTTTTTTTTATCTTATAATTATTTAAAATTGTGTTGTCATTTTGACGGTGAATTACAATGGCTATCGGAATTGCGTAAGCAGAGGTCTTGGCAAGAAACGTCCGAGCTTACTTCGGTGTCAAATTTCAAATTTTGCCAAGGGGTTCTATACTGAAGCTGTCCCATTTCTTTAGAACAATTTTTCTCTTTTTTATTTTAATTATTTAATAAGAAAAATGTTTGCGCGTTTATTTATTTATTTATTTATTTTTTATTATTTATTTATTTTTTTTTTTGACATAAAAATATTTACTTTCTTATTCATTTGATTTTGGCTCATGAATAATGGACTATATCTATATGTAGTTTTTTTTTTAGAAAATTTTCAATATTCAAATTTATGTTACAATGTCGGTTTGCTTTCGGAAATTTCCATTTCTTTTAAGACATGTTAACCTTTTCTGAATTTTTCCATTTATTTTAACTTATTAGAAGTTACCATCATTATTTTAAAAACTTTAACTTTATTTTCAGTAATATTATGTTTGTATGCTCATTTCATTTCGTTTCATTTCTTTTTCTTTCCTTTCTTTTTTTTTTTTTTTTTTTTTTTTTTGACATAAAAATAAATATAAAATTAAAGGTGGAACACTACAAATTGCGACAATCCGCGTTTGTAATGATCGATAGATGTCTCTTTTTCAGCTTTTGTTGTTAGTAAATATTATAGTCACGTGTATTTATTATTGTTCTTTTTGTTATTCTACTTAATATTCGTACTATAATTTCTCCGCCATTACATCATGCAAAATTGATTGCTTTTGGAAAATATATTTCAGTTTATTCAAAGTTCGATCGGAAGTAGATTTTTAACTGAAGTTGAAAAAATATTAGTTTCAAATCATCTGATTAATTCTTTACTTCCATTAGCCGAAGCAACTGAAATTTTAAATTTGTCATTTGGAAATAAATGGAAGCTTAATTCTGGATTTCTTGATCCTTTGGAGTTACACTGTAGCACACAACAGTATGTGTTATCTTTTTTACCGGATTTATTCACTTTTATTCAAAAAATACATGTGAAACTAAACATCGGCAAGCAATGGCGGATTAATGAAAGCCGAATTAAAGCATGGTAATTGTAATTTCACCTTAGTCCACCAGAGGGAAAGCATTTCATTACAATCGCGGATACAAAATCGCAGATAATGAAAGAAAGAAGTGAAATAAATTGTCCTTTGTCACTAAAAAAAAATAGTTTATAATAATAAATGACAATAAATGGTAATTATACTTATACACCAGATTATTAGAAAAAATATAAATGAAAAAAAAAAAAAAATAGAGCTCAAAAAGCTGAAAATGTAATGTTTTTCACGAGTTTTGCTTGCTTTGTCTTCTAAATTAAAAGAAAAAAAAAATATTCGCCAATAACGCGATGATTGCCAAAAAAATTTCCCTGTAATTATCTGAGTCATCTTTGACATTCCTTATAATCCCCTAATAAAGCAATGTTTCGTCCAGTGTAACAGCAGGTCTGTGGATAAAGGTTAATATGTTACTATACATTAGTTTCCACATTCAAAAACAAATCAAAAACGCACACACACACAAAAAAAGGAGTTTTGCTAATTTAAAGTGTTTGCCAAGTAAAGTAATATTAATTTATTAGAAAGAACCGTGTTCTTTAAATGAATTAGGCTTAGTACAGTACTTTATTGTTTTAGTACAGCAACTTCAGTACAGTACCGTCTTGCTGGCACTTAAACTTTTGCTCCATTTTGGTGATGAATTAAAGCGGCTATTGCCGTTACGTTAGAAAAGTCTTCGGAAAGAAACGACCGAGCTACTTTGGTGCCAAATTTCAAATTTCGCCAAGTTGGGCTACTAAAACTATTCCAAAATTATTTTCTCTATTTTATAACGGTTATATATTAAATGATCCCCTGTTATCAATATCGCATTCAAATATCGCCGTTTGAAGAAAATTCAATGCAGAAAACAGTAATATATTTTCGATTTAGTTGAATATTGATAAAAAGGTACAGCTTTAGTATAGAAGCCTCATCGCGACTTTTCATTTACTAGCTATATTGTATCCGTTTTTCGGAACGTAAATAGGAAAAGAAATTATGATTTTTGAGTGTTGAAAATTTTTATGTTCAAATCAGTGCACAAACAATTATGAAAATTAATATATATATATATATATATATATAGGGAGATTCAACGATGATGGGAGAAACTTTGAGGGGAGGTAAAACACAAAATTAGGACTCAGAAATGAATAGGAACCTAGGTCCCCAAACGCCATTTTAACCCTTTACGGATCATGTGTTTTCTGCGTTTTTTATCAGTAAGCTCCGCCTACTGCCGTTCCTCTTGAATGGTGTATTATTTAACAGAGAGATTCTACTTATTATAATTGTTTATCATAGAAAATTCCATACATAATAAAAAATGTGTTTCCGAATAATGCACATTGCTTGAATAAATATTATGTTGTGAACATGTTTTAGATATACTGTAACACACAAAATTTAAAAGTTACAACGTAAGTGGAGTTTGAAATGCAAATATTTCTACGGTTATGGAACAAATATTAAAGCATTAAACAGTTCACTAAAACATACAACTTTTGTATAGACATAACACAAAAATTAAATATGAAAAAAAAAAAAAAATGTGCAAAAAAAAAAAAAAAAAAACATACAAAAAAACATACAAAAAAAAAATAGTAAAAGTAAAGCGCTTCTTTGCAACAATATTTACATTATATGTTCAAAATTGCAACCACTAGCCATAATGCGTAATTGATAGCGTTGAAGTGCGGATTGGCGAACAGCTCTAAAAATGTCAGGTGTTTCGCGCACTTGTGCAGCCGGAATGGACAGTGGAGCAACGAGGTCCTCTGATAAATCAACAGGAGTCTCGTAAATGATGGCTTTCAGATGCCCTCATACGAAAAATCGATGCTCGAAAAATCTAGGGATCGGGGAGGCTATCGAACTGGCTCGCCCCGTTCATTCCATTTCCCTGCAAAACTGGCATCCATGTAATTGAGCACTTCCATATAGAAATGTACTGACGCATCATCATGCTGAAACTACATTTGGTTGCGCACGACATCTGGAACATCTTGCACCAATTCTGCCAAAACTTCTTTTAGAAAAATAGTATAAAGTGAGCCATTGAACGGTGTTGGTAAAAGACATGGATACATGAGGTAATCGTTGAAAATACCTGTCCAAGCTTTAACACAGAAACGTTTTTAGAATTAATGTGGGCGTATAGCGTGTGGAGTTTCTGTTGCAAGAACCATTGTAATAATTCTACGCGCAGAGGGTTATTGTTATCACTTACTTGCAATATTTGGACTTTCTGAATATTGAATGTGTGTAGAAATTCTTCATGCAAGACTCTCCAAACAGTGGACTGAATCTCATGTACACGACGTGCAATATCTTTTGTACTTGTATCGGATGTTTCACCCACAATGTTTAGAATGGTTTGCTCCATGTCTGGACTTCAAACATTTCTTGTTCCAGTCCTTGCGTCAGAATTAGGGAGAAATTTACCATTTTTACAAAGGTTTTGAAATGCAGTCATTCAAACATTTTGTGATACGGCAGACAGCTGTTCGGAAATCGTTCCTGATACATTCGAAGCGCTGTTCTGTTCTTCTCATTAGCAGCACCGTACATTAGATGCAAGTCTGCTTTTTCATTATTAGTAAAATCTCCCATCACCTTGAAAAACACAGTTTAAAATATTACTTTATAGCAGATGCAGATAACGAATGCTCAGGTCCACTAAAGCTCTCTACTTTCAGCATTACCAGCCAAACACCCCAATTTGGCTTAGTTGTATTACTGATAATAATTGCAATTTTAAGCATTTACTGTCAATATTACTGTAAAAAAACACTTTGCGATATATTTGAAACTCCACCTTCTGCGTAAGTTTTACATATCGTGTGTTACAGTACATCTAAAAAAATATTCCTTAAATAAGCATTTATTCGATCAGGGTAAAGTATTCAGAAACAACAGTTTTATCATGTTTTTTTAATATTAACAGTAAAAGACAGAACCTTTCTGTTGATAGTGCACGATTCACAAGCAATGGCAGTAGGCGGAGCTTTCTGTTTAAAACCCCAGAAAACACATGGTCCTTAAAGGGTTAAAATGACGTTTGGGGAAATGGGTTCCTATGTAGTTCTGAATCCTAATGGTGTGTTCAACTTCCCTAAAGTTCGTCCTATGATCGTTGAATCATCGTGCGTGCATATATATATATATATATATATATATATAAAGAAAATTGAAAAATTGTACTTATTAACAATAATAACCTATTCTATATTTTTATCAGCATATTATAGTAAGCTTCAACTAAGATAAACATTTTATTATAATATACTAGGAATGATAATTACATTTCCGTGCGAAGAACGGGCACAACAGCTAGTATATATACGTGTGTGTATGTGTGTGTGTATGTATGTATGTATAAGTATAGTCTTTAGTTATCATTTTCCAGATTTTCATTTCTTGATGCAAATATAACCTAAATTATGACTGAAACCTTAATTTCAATTCTAAAAATTTAGGTGTTTCCATAAAATATGAGGAAGGATCTCATCTTTAATTATAGAAGCGAATAACTGTTTTAAAATGGTAAATTAAAAATAGAAGGTAAATTAAAAATATTTTTCATGAATGCGATTAAATACCTTCTTCAATTATTGAAATTAAGAGCATGAGGCTTATGTTTTGACAAGTTTTACAATGCGTTTTAAGTTTATAATCTTTGCATATAAAATACAAAATCCTATCTCAACAATAACCGGTAAAATGAAGAAAAAATACACTAAAGTTAAAAATGCTAAATTTAAAATAAAATTCGCATACTGCAGTTAAGCATACCATCATCATGACAAATTTTTGCTCATAATTAAAATAAATAAGAGGATTTAAGAGTTGGCTTAGCAACCAATAGAATTGAGGGAATATGGAGGTGTAAGCCAATAAAACATTCGGAAATACTAAGCAGTAGAATAAAATATAATAAAAAACAATAATAATAAGACTGAATATTGCTCTAGGAAGTCAAAATACTGTTCTTAAAATAATAGGATTATAAGAGCAAAAATCCGCCTTATTCTACACTGATGACTGCACATGCTCAGGGTTACCGAAACTGCAGTGTGCCAGTTATATATCTATTTTGAAGTTTTCAACGTTGAATAATATTTTCTTTAATTTATCAGTAAACAATAGTTTACAAATAAAACCCTAAAGCTCACAAACATATTCTGTTGAATGCACATGAGAAAGACCGGTGTGTTTTATTTAGAGAAAATTTCTTATTAACTTATCCGGTGTCTCTCATTGGCCTCTGAGAAATTTAAGCGAATGTTTTGTTATAATACAAAACCTTAAATCTGCACGAAAGTTTTAATGATATAAGTTACTTATTGCTCTAGTATCCGACATCTTTTAGTACAAAATAAATATATGCTAAGATTAGACTAAATTTACTCTAGACTAAAATTTACTCTAGAGTTTGGTCTCTAAAATTACTATTAGACTAAATGTATTCATTTCCAAATTTTCTATAATTTACTCTAGATTTTAGTCTCTAAATTTACTATTACATTAAATTTACTCATTTCCAAATTTTCTCATGTGACCTTTTTCTTATCACCTGGATTAAGCTACAAATAAACATTCTTTTATATACTTATTGCACGCAATCATAATCAAATAATTGATGTGTTTTTCATTCTAGATAAATTTAATAGGTTAATAAATGTAAAATGGAATTTTTATAAAGAATAATTATTTTTATTTAAGTTACAAAGTTTTACATTTTATTTTTTTTAAGAGCATTTCATTGTGATAATTTCTATTCTAAATGCCCAGAAAAATCTAAGGATCAATTTCATTAGAAAGTAAAATAAACAAATTTGTTCGTTTCTTCTTCATTAGGTAGATTCCTTATAGGAGATCTACCTATTGCAATGGTTCTCATGACACGACTTTTGGAAAATTTCTTCATATCTTCACCGATCATGACCCCTAGAACCCAAAACCACCCTCCGTTCAAAAGTTTATATATATATATATATATAGCTATATATATATATGTATAACGCTTTTTCCCATGTTAAGTTGTGAACACGATAACTGGAGTAATTTTTATTTAAATTTAACCAGCTCAGGATATGTTGTCAGGACAGTAAAAATCTCGGTCGAGTTCGTAGATGGGGTATCCAGCTCAAAGGGGGTGGAAATGGTGGGGGGTGGAAATTTTCATTTGCCCATAATTTCTTTAATATTGAAAATAGGAAAAAATTTCAAATCAGACGAATTACCGCCTTACCCTAAAGAACAATTTTTGTATTTAAACTTTTTCGATAGCTTCAATTGCTTAAAAGTTACAAGCTAAAAAGTGATTTTTCGTCAATTGTTCTATATAGCCGACATTTGCTATATAGCTTTCATGGCAAAAATTTATAATCCGATGCGTATGTCACGTGCAAAAGATAATAAAAAGTATCACTGAAAATATAATAAAATTTTAATAATGTTTTTAAACAATATAATAATCTGATTTAAAAAAAAAAAAAAAAAAAAAAAAAAAAAAAAAATGTTAAATTTAACAGAAAATATGACGTCATAATTACAACAATGTACTGAGAAAAATGAAATAAAATTTTATCCGTGATTGTAAACAAATAAAATAAAAGTTAATAAATAAATATGTAAATAAAATCAACATATCTTAGGGCTAAGCAGATTTAGACTTAGCTTTATGACATAGATGCTATAATGTAAAAGATAAATGTCATCGTTAAAAAAAAAAAAAAAATCGTGTAAATCGATGCTAAACGAATTAAACTGGCCTGATAGAAAAAGTAATAAATTTGGGGACATTTAGATATTATCCCTTTGACAAATAAACTAGGGACGATTTTAATGAATATTCCATTGAAGTTTACTTTCATAAACACTTAAATTTAAATTAAAGTATTTCATTACTCGAATTCCCTTATTTTGATAAATTGCATCCAAATCCTGTGTCACATACGATAGTTTTGTATAAGTATAGATTTTTTGTTTGCCCTTGGAACCTGCCCCTGATGAGAAAAGTGCCTGGAAGCACTTGTATCTAGTACTGTCTTTGATTATGAAGTCGTGTGCAAAACTTCAGGTTCTTCGGACGACAAGAAGTTACCGAAAATTGAGTTGCAAAACTCCGTTACATACATTAATAGTTGCCTCATATCAAGTTAATAAAAGTGTATTAATTAAAAACCATGTCAAACGCTTTAATTAATCATTTAAAAATATAAAATAAAAATAATACGTCAATCTTAATTCAAATATCGTTTGTGGTGAATAGTTTAGAATGTCGGTTTAGGCAAGAATTTAAAATTTACGCTTCCTTTGACTTTTTATCATGTCGAAACAAGATATTGGTCTGTGAAGAGATATGAGGTTTTCGCGTGGAAAGAAAATATAATGACGCCAAAGCTGTCTTTCTCCATCGCCAAGCTCGCCAAATCAAAAATTTCTTCGTCAACTATCAAATTTTGCCGCCAAATCACAAATTTCATTGCTAAGTCGCAAGTTTTGTAACCAAAATCTCGCCAAATCATACAATTTACTAAATTCATAACAATTAACATTGAAATTCGGTGGTGCCAAATGATCCAATGTTAACTAATGTTAATGTTAATGTTCCAGCTTATGTGAACCAAAACAGTTTCACTTTACAATTTTTACTCATCAAACAATAAGAATCACAAAAACACAATACAAAAATTTCAATAATTCAATAAAAATTACAATGAAATAACTATCTAAAAACCGCTACCACTTAACTGTATTTGACTTGACCATAGTATCGCCAGCCTTACCAGTGCTTGACCATAGTAAGGTCACAAGTGGATTTTCACGTTTCTATTATTTTTTCTCTTTAAAAGAAAGATATTCAACTTCAGTTATATGGAATTTAAATAAAAATTATAGTTTTGATTAAGCTTGGGTGGGGAGGGGGGTGTAACCCAATAGCCCCCTCCGGGATTCACCATTGCTGGGATTGTATATCTTTAACACTTCTATTTGTTGAATGATTATGACCTTGACTTTAAAAAAAATTGAAGCATTTACAGACCAATATATCTAGCCTAAAATTTTAAGTAGATTGAATAAAATCATTTTTTAATTGAAAATTAAATTTCTTGAAAACAGAATAGCAACGTAAAAAATTTAATGTGTGAGAACAAAGCCATTGGCTAAGTATTAATGCATATGTAAAATTTCTTTACATTTGTAACATTAACGTAAAGGATTCTACCTTTGCCTTTAAGCTTGCCGAAAAGGGATTTTTTTTACTCATCTTCTTTATTATTTAATATAAATGCTAAAACTCCTATGTTGTCAAACAGATAACGCTGCTTTATGTTACAAAATTGACTTTTCTTTTTCTATCTTTCTTTTTCTTTCTTTTTCTTTCTTTTTTTTTTTTTTTTTTTTTTTTTTTAATATTAGCATATTTAAGTTGTTAATTTTTTTTTGTAAACAAAATTCAGGCCTGAAATGAAAAAAAGGAAAAAATAAATATATTTAAGATTTACGTAAACGCATAGTATATAGAAGATAAAATTAAAAGTACTAAAAAAAACAAAAACTATTTTTATTTATTTATTTTTTTTAATGTAGTACTTAAAAAATATTTTCATTTAAAAAATACTGATTAACTTTTTTATCGAAATCACCTTTTAATCTTTTAAAAAGGAGTTAAAAGTCACTAATTAATTTAAGAAATTAATAAATAAATCTGACATTATAAACAATTGTAGCTCATTTTAGATTTTATTTACAGTCTAAATACTTAAACAGTCTTCGTAGGAAACAATTTATTCATTAATTTAAACCCTCCAGTGTATTTAAAGTTCTTATATAATTATCAATGTAATTTTAATGAGTACATATGAAAAAAAAAATTATTGTAGTAATCAACAAAATCCAAATGAGTAAATTTTAATATAAAGCTTTACGAAAATTTTCGCTATTGTTAACTATCTAAAAATATAGAAGGATAAATGACTTATACAATTAGTATTTTAATTTAAGTATGCATTTATAAGATTGATTTTGAAATAATGATCAGATACAGATAATTAAAAAAATACTTCAGAAGCTGTTTATTCGAGAATATCTTGATTTTTTTAGCAACATTTAAAAATTAAAGTATTTCTTAATGAGATTTATTGAGTAATAATTTGAATTATTTTATTTAAAATAAGAAATATATCATTCCTTATGTTTAATTTGAATTTAAATTTTAACATGCCAAAACTAATCCACTAATGAGATAACGTTATTTAATTAATGATAAGTGCTTGGAAATTATATATTTGAATAACAATTCACTAAATTAAAGATAAAATTACTTCTTTTTATTTTATTTGGGATGGCATTGTTAAATATATTTTAAAAAATTATGATTGAAAATTTCATTTTTTTTATAAATTTTATTTAATGTTTCATATTTTTTATTGAAAATTTCATTTTTTTAATTTAAAATACAAATTGTTTCTCTTTCAAAACAAGTGAATTTTTGAAGCATGATATTTTCTAAGGACGCAATGTTTGTTTCATTTTGTTTTCTAAGAAATGTGATATCGTGTTACGATTATTTAGGCTAGACTATTCAAACAAAAGTTCACCGGTTTTATTTAATTACTTATTTGTTTATTCCGGCTGCGCTGGTTTAATTAAAATAAATGAAATTCGAACATAGCCATGCTTTTTTTTCAAATATTAGGGGGCTCTGCCCCCGTCGCTCCGCTCACCAACCCCCGACACATGCAGAGCTCTATCCGCCTATTCGCTGTTTCCTTTCACTGAAAAGGAATATTAATAGTGCATATTACAAGACAAAAGCAAAAAATTATTATGGAAATCCTCATACTCAATGTCAAATTGAAATATATAATATTTATACATATTTTTAATAGAAAGAAATTTATAATATCTAGACTATTTTGCATTACAGCTTAGGTATATGACCCTTTTTATTTATTTTTTACAACCTTTGACCTGGACCGCGGTAACCCTTCGTAATTGAAAGATTGCGGGTTCGGTTCTCGAGCTGTCAAAGACCGTCGTGTACACTAATGGTGGCTGGTGCACGTAAAATATGTCGTGGCCGCAACATCCTCCATGTTGCCATCAAAATTATACCTCTGGGGGCCACTGAAGCGGGGGACCATCCCCTTCGTGTAGGACCAAAATTGTGGTGCATGTTTCAGGAACATCCGTAGGGGTGCGTCCCAGACCGTCGCTAATTATCCATACAACAGTAATGGTGCGACGTCAAACACAACCTACCTAATTGTCTACCTACCTACAACCATGGATCATATTTTAATTTTCCCGTGTAAGAAAATTAATTTTCTAAACGTAGAGAAAAAAAGTTTATATTTATTTTCTTTCTTTTTTACATCTGTGGTTTCGTGCCGCGGTACCCTAGTCTGTAAAGCGCCTTCCCTTCCGGGAAGGATCAAAATTGTGATGTCATGTGACCGGAACATCTCTAGGAGTGCGTCCCAGACCGTCGCCAATTACCCATAGCGCAGTACTGGCGCGATGTTAAATCGAACCTACCTACCTACCTACGTACAACCATGGATCATATTTTAATTTTCCCGTGTAAAATGACTTCATGACAGAAGAACAACGTCACTGGGAGAAACTTTCTTCAAAATGGCAAATAGAGTACCTTCATAAACTTGTCGTTTTTAGTTAATAACTTCTTTAACTAAAATGATAGAAATTTCTAATCAGCTGAAATGTCCTCCTTTGAGTATTCGGAACACATTGATACCTCTCATGATGCGAAGGACCCTGCCCTCCGTTTGAAGATGCTGTCGCAGACAAAAAAATTGACGCCAGTGACAGTAACTTTTTTTTAATATATAGAGATACGTGTTTATATGGATCTTTAAACTAAAATCAACATAATTCCATTTGCAGTAAAAAAAAAAAACTTTTTACCCATAATTTTTATACAGATTTTTTTTTTTTTTTGGTTACATTTTCTGAATTGAAATATTACTTTTCGAGTTCTCTAAACAATTTTAATTAACATTTAGAGTTCAATATTGAAAAATGAATAATTCATAATTAGGATTAACTGCAAAATTCCAAGCCCGAGTTTATAGCTGACTTTTTACTTATGGCGTTTTATTAATTCATTTGCGTGGATTACCAATAAAAAGATTACTAACTGACTTATTACACAATTCTATTATTTTTCCCAATTTAACGAACTTGAATATTCTCTCAAACCCTATTTCTCTGTAATCCCACTATACGCACATTCATTGGATGCAATTCAGCACTTACCTATAAATTATGCTCTTCTAGCTTTTGTATTTTTTCCTTTATACCTTTTTCTATACATAGAAGAAAAAAAGTATAGAATTCATAAAAAAATTAGAATTCCAGTTTTTAATGGATATACAATATCTTAGGTTTTCTAAAGACAATTTGACAGTTTTTAGAAAATGGTCTCTCGTGTGTATGCATTAAAAATTTGTGGGCGCTGTACAAAAGAATGAATGAAATTTAGATAAACTTGGTAATTAGTTGGACTTTCATCTAAACTGATTTTGGATACATTAGGGAGATCAACCAATAATCAGGAAACATTTTCATTTCATTTTTTCATAATTTTTAGTATGG
The DNA here is from genome assembly GCA_963930645.1 of Salticus scenicus. Lineage (NCBI taxonomy): Eukaryota > Metazoa > Arthropoda > Arachnida > Araneae > Salticidae > Salticus > Salticus scenicus. The sequence continues at coordinate 153,859,246 of OZ005650.1, forward strand.
AAACATATGGTAAAATTTCATATAAATGTAGACAATGAGAACTGTTTTTAACATTTTACAATTACATTTTAAATTTATTTTTTAATAATAATGCTCAACCAGAAAAAAAAAGTACATGTAAGGAAAACGCTTCCTCCTGAAGGAGTGGAAATTTTCAATATTGGTATCTTCCAAAATAAGTATCTTCCAAAGTAATGCGGGTACGTATGATTTATTAACTTATTAAAATTTTACAATATTTTTTATGGTTTTTCTTTACGCGTCAGCATCTAAAATTTTATTAGCAATAAAGTATTTTTATTTTCAGTTAAGCATTTCGTGTCCTCATCTTTTCCTGCGTTTCACCAAGAATATGTCACATTGTTTTTCTCTTTGGCAGCAAGTTGAAAAATATTAAATTAAAATTGAGATAAAACTTGGAAAATGAATAAATAAATACCCTAAGCGCTACTATGGAACTCAACTTCATAATTTAAGGTAAAAAATCAGCTATTTATTTTATTTTATTTGAGGGTTGCGTTGCGGGGATTTAGGCGGATTGACTGCCCAAGAGTACTAGGCATGAGGGGGAGTGTCCTCAATGGGGGTATTTCTAAGGGGTTGTAGAGGGTTTTTAGTTTCGGAGAAAACTATGTAAAACTACGAACGTCTAGGCCAATGAGTGCAACCTGGGATCGAACCCGGCACCTCGCGTCTAGCAGCTATGAGCATAGAGTCAGAATCTGAGTTACAAGTGATTTAAAAACAATATAAATTTGCATGTGTACATATTTTTCAAGCAATTTTGGCCGCTGGTGGACCTTGTTATTAGTGCAAATAATATGATATAGAAATTAAACTACATTAGTATAATACTCTCCTTGATGAAATATGAAATCTGGCACCGAAGTAGCCAAGACGTTTATCGTCAAAGTCTTTAATTACTCATATCTATTTTAATTGATCGCCAAAATGGCAACAAAAGTTTAAAAGTCGCCAAAGGAGTCCTATATTAAAACTGTATCAAAGAAATTAATATAGTAACTGTTGTTGAGGAATGCAACTCATGCTTTCATACAACAGAATAGACTAAAAAAGACATGTGATATTAAATTAAATTCTGTTTTGTTCAGATTTTTTATATCTATTACTTAAAAAATAAAACTAGACGCACATTTCTTTCTGTTTAATACAGAGAAATTAACAATATTCTTTATTTATTATCTATTGCAACTCAGATTCTGAGTTACACATTATTTAAGAATAATATAAAAATACATGTGTAATTTTTTTCAAACAATTTGGTAATTGGCAGTTGAAGGAGTTTCTTACATAGTAACTACGAGTTTCAACGTTATATGTCAAATCAAATCCAGTTAAATTGGATCAATGTTTGCCAAAAATTTTACATTTAATTTTCTTTTAATTGTTGAAGTTCTAGAGGAGAATGTTAAATGATTACAGCAAATTTCAAACAAAGAAGTATACTACTACAGATTGTTCAATTTCTAGGAGAGTGTCAGAATTCACTGTTTTAAATATTGTCTAAAACAATAACAAAAAATTAAATAAAAGGACAGTGATAAATATTACATTAAATAAAAGTTAATTTACGTAGATCGTTCGTCTAATGTACATCTTTTAATATTTGTAGTACGCTCAACTACGTACGACCAGTAGGTAAAATTGCTGAATAGAGTTATATACTTCTGAAATTTTAAGAATAGTTTGTGGACTAAAACTTTCATAATGCACTTCAAGTGCGTGACAAAAGACCTAGTCTAGAAGGTAATTTAAAACTTTCTCATTTAAGAATAGAAAATGTTTTATACAGATTTATACAAAATTTATAGTTACTCGCAGTTATTTAACAATATTATATAGATTTTTTTTTTTTTTTTTTTTTTTTTTTTAATCTGTCTTTTGATTTATTCAGTATATAAATTTCAATATTTATATTTATGAAAATTCATTCCATCATGTGGAATAGATTATCGATTTTTCCTATCTTTTTAGAATTGGTACCAACTTGTCCTAGATATTTCTTTATTGTGTTTAAACTATAAAATTTATCGACATAGATGACTGAATTCAATCCATGAGATCAAAAACCTTGACAATGTGGCATCGATTTTTTATATTTTATTGAGTCCTTCAACTCCTTTCAGACAAGATTAAGTTTTACCGTTTCAAAGAAATATTTGACATTTCTAGATATGATTTTTTTTTTTTTTTTTTTTAACCCGATATGAATTCTTTGTACTTCATATAAATATTTTTAAAAAGAGAGTAAATTTATAAAAGTTAATTATGTTAAACAAAGATCAAAACTAAAATATATTTGATAAGAAGAATTTGTTAAAATAAAAACTAAATTTGAAACACAAGTGTAATACTATTTAAATAATTTATATAAAAGTAATTTATTTTCTTCTTTTCACAAAGCTGTATGTGATCTTTCCTATACAGAAATCAGAAAAAAAGGGGGGGGGGGAGGGAACATTAACTAGAAGAACAGATAAAAGTCATCCATCAGTAAGGCAACAAGAAAATCCAATTGGAAGATACTACTGTATTGTATTAAACACTGGTAAATTAATAATGAAAATAAAAACCTGGAAAAATAAATTATATAAATGAAATAAAATGTAGTGTATATATATAAATATATATATATATACACATATGTGTGTGTGTGTGAGAGAGAGAGAGAGAGAAATTGTATGTATGGCAAACGAAAAAATAAAATACATTAAATAATTGTTTTAAAAAATGAAAAATATTTCTTAATAGACGAAGACAATAAAAAATTCTAGATGAATTTCATTTTGTCCATCACTGTTAGTCCATTATTTCAACTTTCTGTCAAGTTCAAAAACTTGTGCAATAAATAAATAAATTAAATAAATGAATCATAAGTGCACCTCCCCCCAACAAATAAAAAATAAACACTGTTTTTTCTTTGGGAGGCGGGGTGCGATGGCTGTTATGTTTATAGTTGCCAATATTTTAATTTATTCCGGAGTATATTTAGCCCCGCCTTTAATTCGCACCTCTTTGTTTATAGAAAAAAAAATCTATGATATATAACTTCGATAAAATAAGAAAAAAAATATATAAAAAAAAAAAAAGAAGAAGAAGAAGAAATAAGAAATAAGAAAAGGAATAAGTGGTACAAAATAAAGGCGGGGCTAAATATACACCGGAATAAATTAAAATATTTACAGCTATGAATGTCATATAAAGATTGCACAAAAAGATAAATATCAAAGTTTATAAATCTCTTCTTTATTTTCTCATTAAAATCTATAATAAAAATGTATAGCGAATATTTATATCGTTAATGATTTGATTCTTCTCTCTCTCTATATATATATATATATACATATACACATATGTATAATATATATAGCAAGCATAAATTATTCATGAATCTGAACGGGGAAACAAAAGCAACACAAAGCATTAAAATAAAAGAAAAATGCTTTCTACACGCTACAATCACTTATAAATAGCTCCTTTTTTGTGAAATGAGATTTCATTATTATCGTGTTATTCATTCGGGTTTCCACTATTTATTTCTTATATTTTCTTTCAAAAAAAAAAAACTTTTTAGGACTTTTTTATCAAAAAAGATTTCATTTCTTTCTATTCTGTTGCGTATTGCAGTTTTTCCTCAAAACTTTTAGAGATAAACTCCTGAAAACAACAAAAGAACGTGTCTTTTTATTTCCACAAACAAATATAGCGAAAGGCTTTTATGGTATCACAAATGCTGTATTAGAGGAAAAAAAAAGTTTAAAAATAGTCTTCATAACAAACTGGGGCGTATGTTGAAACACGATAACGCATGGATTGATAAAACTGGCGTTTAAGCAGTCACCTGCCGGCGGTTTCGACAGATAAGTTCTTCATGAAGAAAATATATCATATTTTATCTCTTTTGTAAAAGTTTTGCTTCGCATAACATACATAAAGAAAGGTGTTAAACGTTATTTTCGTACTCCTGGGGATTTCTTTCTTACTATCTTACGTGTGATTTTCACTTTATTAATGCAAGAAAAAAAATTATAAAATATTCTTCAGACTTCGGAAGAAAATTGTTTAAAGAATCATAGGTATTTAAATTTATGAGAATCGTTTACACACCTTTCTATGCTTGCAGTAAGTTTTATGTATATATTTCTGGCATAAATTAACACATAAAATGTTTGATTGTTTAGAAAATAATAGTTTGTTATGAGAGAATTAATCTAAATGTTTCACTAAAATTCTAGATTAAACAATTCACTTTATATTCCTTCAAATATTTTCGCATTTAAATTAAATAAGATATAAAAGAAAATACATTTTAACCTTACTTCAATATTATTTAAATTATATATATATATATATATATATATATGCATGATATATATTAAAAACTTAAAAAATGAAACCAGACAGAAAATAATAATTAACCTAGAAAACGTTGAAACCATCATTAGGGGATAACCGAATGCAGTGTGGGAACAGTAAGTTTTTCTAGAGTTACTAACAAAAAAAAAAAAAAAAAAGCTTAGCGTCCTACATCTTACAATGAGAAAAGGTTCCAACCATTGCAGTTCTTAAAAAAATAAATAAATAAATAAATAAAAATAAAAATAAAAATAAATAAAAATAAAATTTTAAAGGAAAATCTAGCATTGGGTTGTTCGGAAAGTAATTTCGTTTTCCTCAGCAGAGGACATAATTGCATTTTTTCCCCCACCATCTTCACAATTAAGCTGCACTACCATTATATATTGTAACAGCTGATATAGCAAGGCTTGCATGTGAAAAAGAAAGTTTTATTCTGCTCAATAGGTTTTGATTGCTGCCCTTTCAAATAAAGAAAATCGGAAGCGAAATTTTCGGCATATTTTATTTTTGCTACCAAAAAGGCGAAAATACTGTTCAAACAAGGACAAAAGCATACGATGCGTATACAGAAAATTTATTTAAAGAAAGCCAGTCTCAAAAATGGTTAACCAAATTTTGTTCCGGTAATTTTGACGTTTAAGGTGCATTATGTTCTGGAAAACCAGTTTCAGCTAATGAAGACAAAATAAAGTATTGATTTATAAAAACTGCCAAATAACAACACGCGAGATCACTATAAGAAACCGATCAAAGTGGAGAATGTATAATTCAATAAAATATTAGAAATATAAGAAACAATATAAGAAAACCGACTTTCATTTTCAAGAGAAAAAACAAAATTACTTTCCGAACAACCCAATAGTTATTGAAACATCTTACTCTTTCCACCCTGTATTGAGGGGCTCCGTTGATGATGGCTTGAATGAATTTGGGTTATATAATATTTTCCGTCTGTTTTCACTTCTAATAAGTTCGATTACTGCATTAAGTTGCTAAATTTTTACATTAAAATTATGTTTACATATCTTGTTTCTTTCTTCTATATGTAATATAGAGAAAGTATTGGATTCTCGAAAATTTTCGACCTCCGTTTTTTGACGGATCTACACGTTTTGGGATGTCCTGAACACGAATTGATAGTTTTTAGAAAATGTCTGTCTGTCTGTATAATTTTTTTGTGGACGCTGTATCTCACTTGGTATTTAGTTGCACCCTGACATGAACTGGTGCTGATTAGATTTGGGGATCAATATCTCAACAGGTAGCGCTGTGATCGCATTTTATGCAAATTTTTAACATGGCAGCATAGGACAAAATTCCGTATAAATGGGCATAATAAGAGTTATTTTAAACTTGTGATTGTAAAATTAATATGAATTATTGATAATAGTAGTAGTTAACTAGGAAAAAAAATTTTGTGCATGTGGGGACATCGCTTCCCCCATGGGGGGGAAGAACACCCTCTTCCTCCGGGGGGGGGGGGGGGGGTAAATTTTCAAGATGCGTATCTTTCGAAAGATCTCGTCAATACCTTTAAAACGAATGGTTGATCTATAAATCTGTGACAATTTGAAACAAAGTTATCGATTTTTTTACTTTTAACAAAAGACAAAAAACATTTTTTTTTTTTTTTTTTTTTTTTTTTTTTTTAAACGAAATTTACCAAACTTGGTATTTAGTTGGTCCCCGACATAAAGTGCTGCTGATTACATTTGGGGATCAATAGCTCAACAGGTGGCGCTGTGATCGCATTTTTTCTAAATTTTTAATATGGCAGTATAGAACAAAATTTCGTATAAATGTACATAATGAGAGATATTCTTAACCTGTGATTGTAAAACTAATATGAATTATTGATAATAGTAGTATTCAATTACGAAAAAAAATTGTGCATCGCTTCCCCCTCTGGGGGGAGTACCACCTGTAGGGGGGTGTAAATTTTCACGATAGGTATCTTTCGAAAGGTCTCGTCAAAAACTTTAAAACGAATGGTTGAACTATAAATATGTGATAATTTAAAACAATGTTATCGATTTTTTTTACTTTTAACGAAAAAAACTTGGAAAAATAATCGTATTTTTTTTTTTCTACAATGTTACTGAGTGAATATGTATAGGAAAATATAGAAGAATGTCTTGTTGTGGTCACAACATACTAGTTTTCCTTTATTCTTATAATATATATATACATATATATGTACAGGGAGAGAGAGAGAAAATATGCCAATTTTTCATGTACTGCAAAATTTTTATTATAATATTTATAAAATAGAAATTTAGTGCAATGCGTAACTTGTAAAATTTTGTCACACAAACGTAAAAACATCTAATTTTGATTGTTTTCTAATTTAGATTGTTTATAGTTGTATGTAAATTTTAAATTAAAAACTCTATAAAAACTTTGTTTAAAAAAAAAAAAAAAAAAAAAAGTGAAAATTACTTGAACAAGAAAATATGACCTTTCACGGTAAAATTCTTACATAAAGTTTTATAAATAGAATAGGTCAAAACTTGAAGGCAGATGCATTTGATGCTTCATAGCTCCCTTTTCATGCAACGAACGTGTTTATTGCTTTTAAAAATTCAATGCAGGACTTTTCAATCATAGGAAATCAGAAATTGGTTAATGTATATTAAAAAAAAAAAAAATCTAATTTTATTATATTATTTCATAAAATATTGCAGTTTCATAAAATCCTATATAAGTAATCCTATTTAAAAATAAAAGTTAAAGAACTACAAGTTTTAAATTAGAAAATGTTGAAGAAGAGGGAAGAAGTGCAAAAGAAAAATAAAATTTGAAAGGGAGCGCAATATCCTACTATATACCAAATTTCAACAAATTGATTACTTTGAAAAATAATGTTTTAGCATTGTATGGGCAAAATATTAAATGCATTAGTCATTCAGTCATAATTCAGTGTTTATTGTTGTCAGATTACACTGTCATAAATGAGATAATTCCGTATCCTTTTTAACACTTTCCAATAAGGTTGAAAATGTTAATGACTTCGGTTTTTAGCACTTTCTCATTAAGAGTGGTTGTTGATTGTAAAATAAATCTTTTCCGCAATATCCCGAGGAAGCTATCCTCTCGGAAGGATCAACATTGTGATACCTTTTCTCCAGAACATATTTAGGGGTGAGTTCCAGACTGTCACAAATTACTTATACTGCAGAACTAGTGGGTACAACTACAGTATTTCCCCACAGATGAATTTGGCGATTTTTCTTTGGCGCCGATTTGTACGATAACGATGTCGTTCTGGACTGTTTGCGATATAATATGGCAGCTTGCATGCTATTTATTTTGGATTTATGATTTTATGATTTACGATTTATAATTTAGCTTATGATTTTATCATTTATGATATATGATATACGATTTTTAGATTTATGATTTAGCCATAATCGCCAAAAATAAATCGCCAAATCCAGCTGTGAGGAAATACTATAGTTGTTCCAACTAGTGCAACGTAAAACGAACTCATTCATTTCTTCTAGATGCGTTAGTTTAATGATCGAAAAAGTATGTTAATTTTATATGAGTTTTTTTTTTTTTTTTTTTTTTTTTTTTCATTATATATCTCGCTTTTTTGCAATGCTTTTAAACTAAAACAGGGACTTTTCATCAAACAGTAATTAATTTCGAATTGTTTCAGAAAGTTTTATCACATTATCTTGCAAAAATTTATTATTTTCAACACTATGATAGTTTGAATTTTTAAATTCATCACAATTTTCTGTACTGAACTTTTTCTTCATTTTGTCCAAAATCTGGGTTAGCTTAACCAAGGTTACCACCTTGAAAGAACCATCTTTTAGTTCGTTGTGCGTATAAGAAAAATCAGAAAGAAAGAAGAATGTTGAGAAAGAATGAAGAAAAAAAATGTTAAAGTGATTCCACTCGACTTTCCAAACATTAAGTAATTAACGGTTGCATAAATAAATTGAAGTAAGAGAAGTCATTAAATAAACAAGCTGTTTAAATTTTTAAAAACAATAGAAAAGTCGAATTTTGTTTAATTTTACAGAACATTACGGTTTATGCGAGATCTGAAAATTGTAAACTAATATAAATTTGAATGTCATGCATGGACTAAAGATATATATATTTAATTATTTAAGTTTATTATTTTTCTAAATTGAGGATCACTAAGTAATTTTTTTTTTCGCTATTAGAAATCGCTTATCCAAAATATTCATTTTCTGGACCACCCCATTAGATATATTCATTTTTAGATTATTCACTTTAAATCTTAATATTTATTTATTGCATTTTTTTATGAGAAAAATTGATTTGGAAAACTAGTTTTATTTCGAATTATTTTCTTCAATGTTGAAGTAATTTGCATTTCAATTCAGAGAAGAAAAGATTAATTTTAATAATAAATTAGTATTTGTAAATTTATATTTTAAATACATCTTTCATTAATTAAAGATTTTATTTCATTTCTAAAACGTAACACTTCTTTAACAAAATAATCTTTTGAAAATAAAGCTTAAATTTAAAATTCATACATTAAGTTAATCAAATAAAAATTGTTCCCGGCTTTCTGAATAAATCATTCATTTAAACTATATTATGCTTCTTAATATTTCTGATGCAATCTTTTCTAAAAATATCAAAATTGCTTAATCTAGCTGTAATTATTTTTTCATTTCCTGTCTTGCTGTCTTTTAGACTCCTATACTTTTGACTTCTATAGATCTCGCCAAGAACTAGGTTAATGCATCATAACGCCTTTTTCAAAATTCAAAATTTTCCATTTGTTTTACATAATAAAACAAAAGAGTTGTGTTTGGCAACTGTTTGGTGAAGATCCCTTCGGGCTACCACTTTTTGGCAATGTAAATGAACCGAGCTTCTCGGTTTCTCCACACATTCGTCCCGTATCTGTCGACATAGTCATACGTTTAAAAAAAAAAAAAAAAAAAAAAAAAAAACCTCTCTCTCAATCATCTTCCTTATAGCATATCCCCGAATCTATTCATAAAGTGAAAGGACTTTATTTTTATCCAACCTTGTTGCTAATATATTTGATGTATATCTTGAAAATATGAATAAATATATATTTGGCACTTCTTTTGATTCAATTTCCTGGATTTTGCGGACTTCAATGTACTCAATTCACGATTACTATTTTATTTCTATAGTACAGCAACAAAACACTTTCCGTGACAAAAACGGGTGGTGCAGTGGTAGCATGTGTGACTCGTGAAGCTAAGGTCCTGAGATCAAGTCCCTGTGCGGGAATTTTGTATTTTAACTTTTTATTTCAATTAAAATATTTTTTTTCCTACGTTTTCAATTAAATGGAATTATTAATTTAAGAGAAAATATTTATTATATTATGAAGATCTTTTTTTTTTTTTTATTGTTATTATTATTATTATTTATTTACTTATTTATTAATTAATAATTATTATTATTATTTTAGTATACTAATTAATAAAATATTAACGAAGATTTAAAAAAATATATTTATTTATTTATTTATAAAAAAGAAAATCACTTTTAAAGCTACGAATATAGTTTCTAATTTATAATGATTAAGATTAAAAATAGAAAACTGATGAAAGCATAAGTATTTTTCACAATCAGAATAACAAATGAAAGTAGATTGATCATAATTTTTTGAATTACAATTTTGTTCCCCGTCAAATATTGTTCATCACGAACATTTTGTGAAGTATTTGGAATTCATCGAGATTACTGGATTTGTAAAATTCATATTTATCCAGATTTTGAAATTTTTCAGACGTAAAATAATTATAAATTAGTGAAACCAAATTGGGAAAATTTGTCATTGTATGATTAATTTCTTTTAATTAAACAAATAAATAAATAAATTGGTTAAAAATAATATATATATATATATATATATATATATATATATATATATATATATATTTATTTTTTTTTATTTTATTTATTTTTTTTGTCGTGTCCATGACGTAGTCGAATTAGATTAAACCGTGGATCTTTATAACTGCATCTGCGATTTGTTGGATGTTGTCGTCGTATAGGTCTATCAGTGACGGCAAAACACCAATTTCTCTCAAGTTCGCACTTATTGCCGGACACTCGAAGATATGGCAAGGTGTAAGCTGTGTATCTGGGCAATTGTTACAGTTTCTATACAACCTTCCACCCTCTTTATTAATTTTCATGCCTCTGTGATGACCGGTTCTTAGCCTTATTATAGTTTTTGTTATTAGTTGATCTGCATTTATTTCACAAAGCTGGTGTTTCGTTTGGATTGTTTTTTCTGTAAGTTTAGATTTAGTTATTGCATTTGCATCTTGAAGAGAGACACTGTTGCTGTTATTGTTGAGATTTCTGGACTCCTTGGCTAGTTTATCAGCATTTTCGAATATTATATATATATATATATATATACATAATAAATTGACCGCGTTAAAAAAAAAAAAAAAAAAAAAAAAAAAAAAAAAAAAAACATTTTAATAATTTAATCAAATTAAAAATGTAATATATATATATATATATATATATATATATATATATATATAATAATATTTCAGTTGAAATAAAAATTTAAAATGCAAAACGCTCTTGCTGGGACTCGCTCTCAGGACCTCCACCTAATGAGTCAAGCACGTTACCACTGCACCACTCTTTCTTACTACGGCGTGTGTTTTCTTGGTTCTTTTAGAAGTAGATGAAACTATTAGGGGGGGGGGCATATTTCGATCAACGGGGTGTTGTTGTGCAAATTTTGCACTCTATCCTATGTTTTCAACCATGCCGCGTAATTTAAGCTTGGTTTGGTTTCAATACCAATATTACTGATTCGTATATCCCTTGTAAGAGTAAAATATATTCACAAATGTTGTGAATCCTTATTAACAATTACGTTTCTTCGACACCGTATATAAAGGAAATAAAAACAAAAATTTATTATTATTATGCACTTTACATTATATATTCGAAATTGATAGCAATGATAAAAGACGAAAACTGCGTATGTTTAATTTTCGTAACACAGCAAAATACGATTTCGTTATTCTTGATAAATATTTTGCCAAATCCGTTTTACGAAGCAAGGTTTTTTTTCCCCCCTATATATTTGATCTATTATATTCTTGATCTAGCTGTCATAAATGCTCAGATTATTTATATTTATATATATATATATATATATATATATATATATATATATATATATATATATATATATATATATATATATATATAAACTTCTAGTATAAATATCAAGCGTCATGATTTTATTTTTAATTTAGGTTATAAACTATGTACAATATATGTTTGTTTTTTTTTTCCCTTAAGAGCTCTCAAATTTCTGTTCAAGTACAGGTGATGAATCAACGATCCCGAAAAGGAAGCGCCAGCAATGCCAAATTAGCAGATGCAAAAATAATCTATAAACTTTTGTAATGATTGCAAAAAGTCAGTTTTTGGCATTTTTACTAACAAAGTTAGACAGCTGAGAGTTTTAAAAAAGTGTATCAAGGGAAAATGTAAATCATTTCAAACTCTCATTCTCTCTGTACAATCTTAACTTCATACTCAAATATTATTATTATTACTTTTTCTTTTTTCATTATTATTTATTGAAACATATACAATTACTTTATTGTAAATATATAAATATATATACATTTGGTATTTGACATTAATTAATATCCAGAAATTGCGTCTCACACATACAATTGATAATAATTAAAAATAATAATAATGTTATGAAGCACTCGTTATATCTATTTGTATTATTCTGAAATGATAAAGCAAAGAGTCAATTATATTTTACACTTATACTTAATAGTATATATGACACTGATATTTACTTTCCTCCTTCTCATTAAAACTGATAAAAACTTATTTATTCGCTTCATCTACATTCGCATAATCTGTATTCACATCGTAACTGTATTCACCTCTATAATATTTAACATAAGGTCATCTAACAAATTGCTACCAATATAGGTATCTATACGTTTCAAGTGATTTGCTGAAAATTTTTGAAAATTAAGTTTTATAAAGTTTACTAAATGGTGCTTTGAGCTTAAAGAAAAAAAAAGAAAAGAAAATTGTGATGAAATATATACTTGTATTTCATAGTGAATACATAAAAAAATGAACTGTTATTGTTTAGTTTTTTGTCTCATGATGGCCATTTTATATTTAAAATTTGCCACTTTCTCAGTAAATGTGCCATCTGACACCCATTTAGTGATTTAATTATTATTATTTTTTTTTCATATCTTGAAGGCATCTCATGAAATACTTCAGTATTAATTATAGTGGTGATCCAACCGCTTGATTTGCCTGCAAGATGCTGCTAAAAGCTAAATTTTAATTATAATAACCTGTCTATATATTTTATAAATTATACATAAAAGTAATTTCTCTGCAATGTCCAAACTTGCGTTGATATATATATATATATATATATTAACGATAAAAATGTAATATAAAAATATTAAAATGTAAAAGAAAAGAAAATAGTTCATATTCTGATTAAGTATGTTAAAATATCATTACCGCAGAGAATAGCTGTAGAGTATTAAAATTTGTTATAAAAATTTATATATTATACTTAAGATAAAAATTTAATTTTCGTTTAAAATGACTGCCATTTATCCCAAAGCTGTAATTACCAAGTATTTAAAAGTATTTTGTGTAAAATATCCCTCAGTTCTTCATAACTAAATTCATTTTTTATATAACGTATTTCGTGAATTCTTCATTACTAATCTAAAAATATGTTCTATTTATTCATGAAAAGTTGTAATACACCATTTGAAAATAAATTAATATCCCCTATGCTTGTAATTATTTCCTGAATTCATAAATATTGATAATACTTGATTAATTTTGATTTTTCATGTCTATTTCATGAAGGAAAAAAGAAATCTGAGCATTATTTAACGATATTAACTATTCCTAATTCCAATAATCGTTTCTTGAAATCCTAAATATTGGCACTATTTGATTAATTTTATTTTTTAGAATTCATTTTATTTATTTATTTATTTATTTATTAACTAATCTAAATTCAATATTTTTAAGAATATGTTGAAAAAAAATTCCCAGGTCAATACAAGTTGAACTTTAAATTATTTTGTTGATTTTATGTAAATTCTGAACAAATCAAAGTATTTGGCATCTATTAAAAAGAAGTATCCGTTTTGTGAGTCGATTAAGCTATTATGCAAACGAAGAACATTACCAAAGAGTTCTTAAACGAAAATCGATTCTTTGTTTGGACAAGTTTATATGAAGAAATAAAAAGCTAGCCAGAAAAGTTTTATTGATTGTAGAAAAAATCCAAATGCCCCTAACTTTTTTTTTTTTTTTTTTAATAGCGTAATTTATGATAAGATATGCTTATTTCATTTAAGTTTATTACCCTTTAGAACTTAACTAGATACTTGCATGAGAAATATATATATATATATATTCATTGCTATTTCATGTATAGTGATCTTTATTTCATAGCTAAATCTAAATCAGTTCTCTTCGATATATGCCTGTAAAATTATTATTTAAAATGTGGTTTAATATTGCTATTATACTAATTAAATACAACTGAGCTGATTATTTCATGTCTCTGGTATAGTCTTCTTATATTTATTTTTATAGTAAATTCAAATCTAAATGCATTTTATTTTTATTATTGCATAGTATATATGTATTTTCAAAAGAGTGTATCTTAAAATATTTTCATTAAAGCTACTCTTTATTAATATATATATATATATAGCTATTAAAACAATAAAACTAGTTGGCATAGGTGGACTCTTCTCAGTTCCCCATCAAATTTATGTTCTCATAAATTTCTAGTGCGAGACATAATATAATCATGTTAAAAGAAATGAATTTGACCAAAGCTTGATACAGTAACAGAATGAAATTCCCGCCTAATAGGCTATCCACCATTCACTTCGATATATTTATCTTATTCTGATCTATTAATTTGTTTTATCAGGGCCAATTCCGTTGTTTAGTTTTCATGCTACTATTTCCAATGCAATAATCCTCAAAATTCATATTTATATGAAAAATGTACAATTTCGCTTTGTTGAGAAAATCGTAAATTACGAATAATTTACGAAATTTTCCTATTAGAATATTTGTATTCAATCATGTTCAAACAAATATCATAAATGTAATTTTGAAGTTGTCTAATGTATTTATGATCCTCAAAAAAGAAGTTTATGCTCAATTTTGCCTTATTCTGACAAGTTAAGTAAACCGTAAATTCCAAATAACTTACGAATTTTTTAAATTGGAAAAACATTAGTTTATTATATTCATGCCAGTATCCTAAATAATATTTAGAAAGTGGTTTGACATGTTTACGATGAAAATATCCCTCAAGATTCACGTTTATGTGAAATTTTGCTCTATTCTGCCATGTTAAGAAATTCGTAAATTTCCAATAACTTACGAAATTTTTATATTGGAAAATCCATAGTCATTAATATTCATTTCAGTGTCCTAAATAATATTTCAAAAGTAGTCTGACATCTTTACGATTAAAATATCTCTCAAAATTGACGTTTATGTGAAATTTTGCCCTATACTGCCATGTTAAGAAATTCGTAAATTTCCAATAATTGCAAAATTTTCAAAGTAGCATAGTTATAGTTACTGATGTTCATTCCGGCATCAAAACTGATATTTTAAAACTGGTTTGACATTTTTACAGTAAAAAGTCTCCATTTAATGCGCGTTTAAGTGAATTTTTGTCCTATTCTCCCATGTTAAGAAAATCGTAAATTTCTAATAACTTGCGAAGATTTTTAATTCGAATGTTGCAAATGAATAGGGTTCTTTCCAGTGTCGAAAGTAATATTTTAAAACTCATTTGACCTCTCTGCGACAATTTGTTCTTGAGATATCGTGTACACAGACTAACAAACTAACGGACTAACAGACACCTTACAGACAGACACCATACAAATTTTGTCATTTTCGGATTCCTCACACCTGAAAACGTGTAAAAAAGTCAAAAAACCCTTGTCGAAAATTTTCACGATTACCTAAATTCCCCATACCTATAGTATGATGGAGAACTGATATGTAACCCTAGAGTTGTACCGATTTATAAATAGTTTTGTGAATAATTTAAAGCAAATATAATAAATAATTTTTCATTTATGGAATTTTGGTTTAATTGAAGAGTAACCGTCTAATAATATAGAAATATCGCTTCAGTTTCTTAAAAACTTGTGAATGTGTGGATATAAAAAATTTTCGCCTGTGCTTTGTTTCTTTAAATGATGTGACAATTAGATTTACTATTATTTAATATATGATCAATTTTATCGAATCGTTTATTCCAAGATAAAAGTTTTAAATCCATCATTTGAGACGTTTTATTTTATTGGGTATAAATTGGTTAAAACTTACATGAGTTTTTAACAAATAATATTTAATTAAGTTCAATGCAATTCACGCGTGCACGTTTTATAAATTCCGAGCTTTTAAAGTTAGAGTTTTTAAGTTAGTATGTAATAATTGTACACAATTTGGTTAAAGCCTTTAAAAAGAGTATCCAAATGAACGTCTTATTTCATTTCGAATATCCGCCACACATATATAATTTCCGCTGTATTTTATCTTAGTAAATAACCACAAATTAAATTTATACTTTCTTTAAGTACTCAATCCAATTTTTTTTATATTAATTGTAGGCTCTGCTAATTATATTTTAATAAAAATATTTTCAAATGCAATACTTTCTACTTTAAATTTAATTAGTATTCTTTGGCTACCACTCAATTTTCTTCTGTATCATTCTATATATCAACGGACACACCGGTTACCATGCAATTAATAATAATAATGAACTTAGATACTCGCAATTAACATTTTGTGGTATTGAGTGTAGCTGTACTCAAATGTCATTATATAAAAGTTTATAAATTAACACAAGTCTGGTACATTCAGATTTGTCTTTAAATTAACAAAAATTATCTAGTAAGCTTACCTAGTAAGCTTATCTTCTTTAATGAGGATAAAATCAGCTAAAAAAAGAAATTGATATATAAATTTAGTGAGCATATGAGTAACCATATCTAATTAAGCATGAAAGTACAATATAAAGAAAATTTATTTAAATTATGTTTAATGCATTCAACTCAACTTTCATCTAAATATCTTTTATGTTGTCTGTTGTAGCTTGCACTGAAACACTGAATTATAAAAAATCATAAAGTATCACTATCACGAGAACTTTCACAGAAATAAGAACTTTGGTAATTTAATATCCCAATTAAAAATTGATTGGTTGCTTGTTCTTTATAGAAGCAAACTTTCTAAAGTGATAGTTGTATTGAGTTTCCAAGCCTGTTGAGCTTGTAAAAACTCATTAAGTTACTAAAATCATATGCATTGTGTATCAATGGGACTGGTACCAGTAAATGCGCTAAATATAACTGTCAATATAATGTAATTTGTTTAGGGTAATGGTAACTATGAATCTTTACTATGTATCTGTATTTAATCAGCTGTTGTTATGTTCTGATATAAATAACTGTACGTTACCTATCTTGTCATGTTGTTTTGAGGTGTTTTAGTTCAACCGATCTTGTAATTACATGTTTAGTCTTGTTTGATTAAAAATGTTAGTTTCCTGGAATTGTGTTTTCAACATTATTTAGTATTTCATAGGTAACATGGAGTTGAAAGTAATTAAACACCCAGTTTAATTTCTATAATTTAAATTATTAGTGTAAGAAAAAATTTTAAGTATCAATAATTTTTCTCTTTTGATTAAGTAATTAAATATATATGTATATTAATTTTTCTATTAAATAATACTTTTCGTTTAAATTTTAGCTTAAATGAACGCACTCTGTTATTATTTAGATAATGTATTTTGGTTTTCCTTGTGCAACCATCTTTGTCTTGTGAGTTCTTTACATAAGAGAAATTTAACTGTTTTTCAACTCCCTTTTCTCAAAACTAAAAATTATACGTTAAATAATTAATTAAATTTATTAAGAGTACGCGTTTATATACGCAATTTTACATCAATAGATGCTGATATATAGCCACCTAGAAAATCGCAGAAAGTAATAATAGCGTCAACTGTTGACCGATATACATCCCAGTTTCATCAGCATTTTTTTCATAATAGATATCCCCCAGACAAATATTAGTTCATTTATACAACTTAGAAGCTGAGCTATAGACTTATCGTAAATGGAAATTATTGCACCATTGCAGCTCCACCGATCGACCAATATGCACACAAATTGAACCAGCATACGCTTATATAATATTAATCTTACATACAAATTTATTACATTTATATACCATAGACATTAAGATACATAGCTCTCTTAAATTGGGGAAAACTCAGACAGCAATGACACCTATTACGCATATATGCAGAAAAAAAAACTGCATCAATTTAAATCAAGTTCCAAACAAGTATAAACTTCCGTTCATTTATTCGTAAGATACAACGTCCAAAAAAAGTTGGTATCACACACGTCGACGCACACAGGACACACACAAACTGCCCATTTTTTTTCTATTTTTTAAATTTAAGAGCTAATTTTGTCATAATGCTGAGTTAAAGAGGAGATCACGCTTGTCAGCCAAGCTCCTCGGAGATTATATTGTTGTTAATAGTTCTTCTAAACTCTTAAATAATGGCTAAAATGTAAATTAGGTGCTAAAAGGATAGAAAGAAAGAAAATAACTGTTTTATGTCACCTTCTCACAGATTTTAATAAATTTTTGGATTAATTCAGAAAATCAGAAACTGCGCCAACTTTTAAAGGAGCTGCCGAAGTCAGCAGGGACCGTTACTGCTCATATTGTGGACGGAAAATCCCTACTTAATGTATCGGAAACCTTAAATAAAATTTTTAAATATTCCAATGATTTTATTTATTTATTTATTTATAGATTTTTTAATGATATGATTTAATGGTTATAATTTAATTAATAAATTCAGTGATAATAATTAATGATCTGATTCAGTTATTATTATGACAAAGAATTTTTAACTTAGCAGCTGAAATATATATATACATATACACAATATATATATATATATATATATATATATATATATATATATATATAATTATAATGTAAATATTACAGACTTAAATATCTTTCATTAAAAAAAAAAAAAAAAAAAAAAATCCAGCCATATCATTTTTGAGAATTTTCTGAAAATAATTTTAGGGATGTAGATACTATCACCCAAATCTTCTGCGCAGGAAAGGCTAGCTGTAGATTTTTACAAACTTGTGATGGGACATAAAAGTTAATTATTCGTTCGATAAAATATGTTAGCATATCTACATTACAGTCAGAAAATTGTTAATGTCTAAACAATCCTTAAGAAATTACTTATATATATATATATACACACACACACATATATATGTATATATATATATATATATGTGTGTGTGTGTATATATTGTTTTCCAATTTATACTTTAGGATCGTTATTCAAATTACTGCCATAAATTTAAACATATAATTCGTATTACAGAGGCTGTTCGCACATTTTTTAGACGATTTTATTTCGAAGTAAGAAAAAATCGTTTACATGGAGAATTTTATTTTCACAACAGTTATATTTTTGGAAGTTTTATTTAACTTCTGATATTTAGAATTTTTGTTTAGATGCAAAAATCTGCTTTTAAAATGGCAGTGGCTTTTAAAATGGCAGATAGGTTTCCTCTCTTTCCAAAGATAGTTTTTAGTGAAATCTTTATGTAAAGCATTTATCAGGAGAAAAATGGAAAAATTTTGCAACAACAGATGAATCTTGGGTCTATTTAAGTGGTTCCAATAAAAAAAAGGTCAATTTATTATCACAAAAGTGGAGAAAAAAGTATTTGCTACATGGCTCAAAATATCAAAAGAAAGTTTTTCTAAAGGATTTATGATTGCCATTGGTTTTTCATACAAGCGCAAGATAAAAACAAAAAAATGTGACAAAAATGTCAAAACCAACTCTAAATACTCTCAAGAACATATTTTAATTCCAATTTTTAAAAATGAAAATCCAGATCTTCATCCTCAATGCTATCAATTCGTTGAACTGTATCAAGACAAAACAAGCAGCCACACATCGCAATCCGCAATTGATTTTCTAGAAGAAAAATGGAACAAAAAATGGGAATTTAAACCATACCCTTCACAGACATTCCTGCTAAATATTCTGATGTATCATTGTTGGATTTTTGTGTTTTTCGACTCTTAAAATCAACATTATCCAAACACCGACGTTCAAGAGGAGTAGAAAAACATACCTCTTCCGATATTATAAAAAGCATTATTATCATTGAAATTATGATGTAGAATGTTAGTTAAGAACAAGGACTATCAAACTGAACAAATAAAACTCGAAATATGAGTGAAATTGCTTCAGTACAGTCCATCAAAATCGTCTAAAAAATGTGCGAACAGCCTCTGTATAACCGAATATTTTATTATATATTATTTTTAAGTGTGCATACCTATGAAATACATGCTGAAACAGTATGTTAACGCAATCAAACTTTTATTTAGATGCACTAGGGAATCTATTTTAAAACAAAAATCATCGCAGCATTTGTGTATTGTAGATTGATTCTTGCGCAGTGTCTATCAGTAACTCAACACGCTTTTTTAATTATTTTTCAAACATGTCATCATTAAAACAGTATATTCAATAAATGATTTTAATGTTATAAAATATTTTATAAAATATATTTTTAAACATATAAATTAAGCATGGTAACAAGATTTCTTACTATAATATGTAGTAAAGAGAATACACGTCAATATGATATATAATAAAAAAGTATCGATCTGATCAAACATCCATCTTATCAGTTGAGTTTGTCATTTTTGGTTGAAGATTTGAGAAATTAAAAAAGAATATATTCATTTATAAGTATACGTATAATTATATATTATATATATTTATATATAGGAAACTTCTGGAAAACAAAAACTAGAGCAGATGTTTGAAATTTTTATATCTAGTTACTATGCGAGTCAGACAAAACTTTGTTGTACGCCGATGATAGTTTCAACTCAGGGTTATATGGATTCCAAATTGTATAAAACACTTTTTATTTTATTTTATTTTATTTATTTATTTTAACAGTAATATTTTTAAAGATTTTTCTAGTAATTTTATTCAATTTCAGTCGGGAGTAAAATTATTGAATCGCTAGCAGTATCTGTATTTAAAAGAAGTACACCTAATACTGTTTTGTTAAGTAAATATTTTTCGAGTCATGCTGTTATGAAAAAGTAAGTTGATGATAAAATTCAGCGATTAAAAAAAAAAAAAAAAAAAAAAAAAAAAATGTTGGTGTGTGCGTGAATAGTTTTGCTGATGACTGTAACTAAAATGAAAATTTAAATTATCAACTGCGAGGCAGAAAAGTCAGCAACAGAAACTTCCTTCTCTGTTGTAAGTATGACTCGGCAGCTATAGATGATGACCAAATTAGGATACGTGTAGTGATTTTTTTTTCTTTTTTTTAAATATGGTATAATAGTACTGAAGTGTGTTATTGTAATAGTAGCTGTAATTGTATGGGCAGTGTCTCGAAGTGTAAGGAGAAAATGCAATATATCGTCAAACTGGAAAAAAAAATGTATGTTGTAACAGATTTGAAAACGGACGTCAATTATTATTATTATTATTATTATTAATATTATTGCTATTATTATATTTTGTAAGAAGATAATAAATGAAAAATGTAGATATTTATCTTATTAAAGCCCCAAACTTTTATCATGTTAATTCAGTCTTTCTATTTAATTGCATATTTGGATTAAATGATTCCAAAAAATTTCGAACTTTCAAAGTGTCGATATCATTCACATGTAAAGGCGAAATTACCCTCTAAAACTGATTACGGTCACAGAACTTTGGACGAAAGTTTTTTGCAAAAGGCAAATGCATTCTTTTTTTCTTTCATTTGGAATTAGAAACGTGTCTTCTCATGTATGGCAACACTGAGAGTAGTTTTGTACTGTAATAACAATTTATATTAATTCACAAAAAGGTAAATGTTGAACATGTAAAACTTTACAAATAAAATGTACATGGCAAGACATTATTTACAAATGTAAAAGTGCGCAATTATTTGCATTTTAAGATGATATGCTACATTTTACTGGCTATTAACAGTCTATTCTACTCAAGCTCATCTAATAATGGCGGTAGAAACGATCAGATTCGACATTCGCCTGCGAACGAACAGACTTTAATTGTTTAGTTAGCTGGTCTTGAGAAAAGGTGGAAAAACTGCTTTATTATTCAAGAAAAAAAAAGTGTACCACTCCTCGACTAATATTTAAATGAAGGAAGTAATTATGCTGTAAAGTAGATTTCATAGGAATATATCAGGACATCTATATTTTTTAATCTGGTTTTCTTTTCTCAAGCAAGGCTTTTAACTGTTTTACTGCCACATACGTGTTTCGTCGTCATACCAAATTCTATTAAGAAAGCTTTATTCGAGGTTTCTAACGAGATTTTTTAACAATACTTTTTCAAAGAATGCACTTTTCACATCTAAAAACGATTTATGTATAAAGATTTGGATTTTTATTATACTTGTTTTAGACTTATGTAATACTTATACATACATATATATATATATATATATATATTATTCTACTCATTTTGCCCGATTTAACGTTTTATCGAATGTCAGTTTCGCGTTTCCGTTTTAATTATACCCATAATATGGATTGTTATACTAAATAATTATCATTTCTTTACTTTATATGGTACATAGGGCCTTTGCAATACACCGTGTTTCCTTATAACTTTATTCTTGTTTTATTGTAGCCCAATAATTAAAATATAAGCTTAAATGAAATCGGGAATAGTAAAAGTTCCACAAGATATGAGTTATCACGTCTCGTGCCATGTCTTCCTTAAACTAAAAATTTCTAAAAAATTGCACGCATAAACATTATTTTTTAATAAATAATTAAAATTGCGTTATTATAGAATATATATCATACTTTCTACTACTCTTCAAATTATTAAAAATATTAAAAAAAATATTTTATTTTTAAAAGGTTTGAGTCAATTAATCAACCCTGTCTTTTGAAAAATCGATTTTCGATTAAAAGCATTTAAGAGACTTCTATCCTTAGACTTTTATTTAAAAAGTCAATTATTGCATTATTTGAGTCAAAAGCATATGCTTTTACTGAATATTTATTTAGTACTATAATTAGCGATAATTTACACTAATTACATTGATTAAATAAGTAATAGGTACATTTCAATGATATCATTATTTATTTTACCTTGAAAATAATATCTTTGATACATTTAAAAAGCAAAAGTTGTGGTGGTATTAGAAATATCTACACTGCAATTTTGACTGTTTATTAAATAATTCAAAGGTTTATTATTTTAATTACGCTCAGTAAGTAAACATAATTGTCTTCCTTAAACTAAAAATTTCTAAAAAAATGCACGCATAAACATTATTTTTTAATAAATAATTAAAATTGCGTTATTATAGAATATATATCATACTTTCTACTACTCTTCAAATTATTAAAAATATTAAAAAATATTTTATTTTTAAAAGGTTTGAGTCAATTAATCAACCCTGTCTTTTGAAAAATCGATTTTCGATTAAAAGCATTTAAGAGACTTCTATCCTTAGACTTTTATTTTAAAAGTCAATTATTGCATTATTTGAATCAAAAGCATATGCTTTTACTGAATATTTATTTAGTACTATAATTAGCGGTAATTTACACTAATTACATTGATTAAATAAGTAATAGGTACATTTGAATGATATCATTATTTATTTTATCTTGAAAATAATATCTTTGAAGCATTTAAAAAGCAAAAGTTGTGGTGGTATTAGAAATATCTACACTGCAATTTTGACTGTTTATTAAATAATTCAAAGGTTTATTATTTTAATTACGCTCAGTAAGTAAACATAATTGTTAACTTAAGACTTTTACCAATTTTAGCAAACATAACTAAAATTTAAATATATATATATATATATATTCATATGTGTGTATGTATATATGAGTGTGCGTGTGTGTGTAAGTGTGTGTGCTTCGAAATTTCAAATTCTAACTGAATTGGATTTTTTTATATAACAGCAAATTTGAACACATAAATGGAGAAATTCCTAATAATAACACATTCCTTAAAAAAATTCAAACATAAATAACTTATCTGGAAATATTACTATGAACTGCACATTTTTTAAAATACATTTAACAATAATAATATTGTGACATCAAAGAATCAACAATGACCTAATTCCTCATCCCCAAACAAGTATTCTCTTACTGAAAACGATTACTATCTAATTTAATAATCAAAACATTCATAAATAAATTTCAGATAATTCCTTAAAACAGTTGTTTATTAAATGTTTAATAATCTTAACAGTAGTCGAAACATTCAAATAAACTTGAAACTTTATTACGTTACTACTATAACAAAATAAATACAAAAAATAATTTGTAATAAATAAATTATTACAGACGAGCTAAATCAAACTACAAAACCTTCCCAATTTCCTGTTTACTGCAACAGAGTTACCCTAATTTACTCTAATAAATTTACCCTAATTTAATTTGCCCTTAAATTAAAAATTAAATTAACTCTTCCTTGTAAAGATAATAGAACTTACCTAGTTTCATTAGCAACGCTTCGAAGCATTGTCCAATTAATTGTGGCTTACTTTGTCCTCATTAGTGACATTCGATGACTCCTGAAAGTTACGCTTTATTGCCACCGGTATTTATTCACTATTCCCAATCTGCAGAGGACACGAAGCTTCTATAAAAGATATACGTTCACCTCCACTGTGAAATAAGTTCGCGAACTACTTGCAGTAGTTTAAAACGGATCTCATCTTTTCTGCAACCAATGAATATTATAACTGTGGTAATATGGCGAAATGACAGATAAAAATAGGAAAAATAGGCACGAAATAAATAAAATATTTAGGACATTCTATATTTAAACAGCATAACTGAGTACAAATTTCACAATGAAAATAAATTTGAAAGTTTGAGATATAGTCTTGATACATAACATGTCCATCACTCTGATAAAGGCAAAACACTAGCCTATATTTAGACCAAATAATTTCTTATTTTCAATCTACCAGCGCCTTTCTCATGTAGAAAAATCAAAACTATTATGAATGCCATGACCAAAAGTATTAAAAAAATTCCAATTCCAAAGATAGTTGTGACCATTGAAATCAACTTAAGAATTTTATGCCTGCGATGATATCACACATTCTTTTATTACAGGCAATATAAAGAGAGAAAATATCAATGGTGAGGAGGAAAACTAAAACCATTATGATAATCACTGTTGCTAGAAAATGCGCCAGATCTGGCAACGCTGATGATAATGTTCTTGACATCGACAACATTCAGAGATCTTCCAGACGCATCTTGATAAAATTCACATTATATTTAAAAATGGCAACACCAATAATAATTAAATTAGTTAATTATGTTTTCATAGTCATTTGCAACAATTATATACTTATAAATTTTAAAATATACATCATGTTTAAATCATGTTTCTTGAAGTGAAATAATATCAGAGGAATTCTGTACTACGAATTCTCTGAGCCTTAATTTTTTTCAATAAAGACCGTTGCAGTTCCGATAACAAAATGCAAAACAGTCTGTGAAGACATTAAGATGAATTTGTATACTGAGAATTTTCATTAAGAGACTTATTTTAGATAGTTTTGCTTGGTTAGGATAAAAGCTAGTTTATATTTTTTGATATATTATGTAAAATCATTAACATTGAAATCTTTAACAATCGCGGTCAATAAGTTAGAAAACGCTAAAATTCACGAAATAACACAAGTCAATGTCTAAGAGCTGGAAGGGAGTATATGCATAATTTTAAACAGAGGATAGGGGATTTCGGTTTTGGAAGGCTGGGAAATAATTTACGAGGAGTAATAATGCTACTATAATAACTATAAATTTAAGGTTGAGGCAGAATTTGTTTAACCGCTCACTGGGAAGCAAACACAATACATCATCACTTGAACAACATTACATTTGCAACACATTAATTCGACAATTTGCTTCTAACGTAGTCGCAATTAACTGTTACAAAAGCACCTTAGTACTTAACACTTCGATTTGTCATACGGCCATTTTAGGACGAGCGATGAAAAATGTGGCTACGGTAACATATTACCGTGCAGAAGGGTCTAGGATAATTTTAAATTTAAATGTTTATCCAATTTAAGAATTCCTCGGTTAGATGGTATGCGTACAAAATGTATATAAAACTGGAACGCATAATTACTAGTTTTAAAACTGTCGAGTTTCTCTAGATGTATAAAGGGGGTATATTTGTTGATTGGGAGAGGCAGCGAAGTTTTTTGTTTATTGTTAGAGCTTGTTAGACGGAAAGAGCTCGCTGTTCACCACTATATAGCGGTTTGGAGCCTCCCGCACTGATTAAAAAAAATGACCGCCTGTGTTAGCACCCTTACGGCAAAAGGCAGCATAGGTATTGTTTGTCGTAACCCAGCAACACATGACTTCCTGGATAAAGAAAAGCCGAGTGGTGGCTGCCGGACCCGCTGATGGTAATCTCTAACGGTGCGGTAGGAAATCTGTCTGCTGTATGGCAGCCGAAAGCAATCAACAAATACACTACAGTCAGATATTAGTAGGATGGTAATAATTTAGCAAGAGATTTGGCTGGCAATGACGTACACATTTTTTTTATTACTGTAGTAAGACATGTTTGGCTTATTATAATCTGCCACCAGTTGCTAGAAATATGCTGAGTATCACTACGGCCTTCCAGGAAATTAAAAATTTTGTTTATCAAAATTTCGCATTTTACACCTTTAAAATAAACTATTAAAAATTAAAAAAATATTTTTTTGAAAAATAAGGCATAT
The DNA here is from genome assembly GCA_963930645.1 of Salticus scenicus. Lineage (NCBI taxonomy): Eukaryota > Metazoa > Arthropoda > Arachnida > Araneae > Salticidae > Salticus > Salticus scenicus. The sequence goes on from OZ005650.1 coordinate 153,885,555, forward strand.
TTTTCTCGTTACGATTTCTTTTTCTTTCTTTTTTTTTCTTTTGGATGTAAATGGTATTAAAAAATATGTACTATGTAATAAATAAATGGGAAATATTTCCCTATAGGTTGACATGGTTTGAATGTACTTGGAGCATAACAGGACAGTTCTCTGAGATAATTTGAACATTCAATTTACCTTCACTTAAAAGCAATGCATACCTATATTTATTTAAGTTGCAACTCATGAAATAGTGTACAGCATTTAATTTTTTAACTCCTTTTTTTTTGCATAATTCCGTTGGTCTGTTGATACTGTGAGGATTAGCTGAAAAGCTATCATAATTATAGGCTGTATTTTATCATTAATCTCTGATTATCGTCGCCGCAAATAAACATACCCTAGAATCAAATAGCAAAACGTTAATTCCTTGACCGGTTTGACCATTCAGCGTACGGGCAATATTTCTATAACAGTTTGTAGAAACTGGCACCGGTATGTATTCAAAGTATTTCTTTGGAATAATTGTCCAGAAAATAACACAGCAATTCAAAGGTTAAATAATATGAATATTAGTATGTAGTAATAGTGGTGTGAGCTGAAATATGAAGTAAAAAAAAAAGAAACAGTTAAGGGGTTAATAATTCAGTAGAAAAATGTAGCACATAATTTAGATTTAAAAATTCAAAAATTAAAGAACCCGGGTAAGGAAATTTTCTTTTTGTTTTGTATTTATTTGAAAACGTTGTGACTGAAATTCAAATATTTCGTATTTATGAAAAAGTATTCCAAATATTTTTATATTCAAATTTTCTACCGGGTCGATTAAACTTCATACATGAGCGAAATATTTCACAAGGCTACTTAAATGAAAATCGATTCTATGCTACCGACAAGTTCCTATGAATAAGTGAAAGGGTATATTCAGAAAAGTTTTATTGATCGTAGAAATTGGACGAGAAATCTGTTGATCTCTTTCTTTTAAAACAAGATAAACATGAACCTAGTTAAATGAAAAATGTAAGTTTATTTTAGAGAGAGAGAGATTTGTATTATAATGTCTTATTATTTGCTTTCTTTTAACATATTAAACAGAAATACACGGATTTTTGAAATTGATGTAAAAAATTCTCAGAAAATGTATAACAGAATATGTTTTACAACGTAAATTTTCATTCCGAGTTGTTTTACTGTAGTAGACTTTTTTTTGTCTTACATGAATATTTTATATAGGGATGTTCTAATACGTTATATGAAATTATTAGTTTCTTCCAAATGCTAGACTAATGAATATTTTGTTTGCATAAATATTTAGTAATTTATTATACTCCAATTTTTCATTTCACCAAAGCAAAAAATTCAATATTTAGTGTGAATTTTTTTATTAATAAACCTTGATTTTAAGATTTATGATCTTATTGTTTTGGAATACCGAAAAAAACAAAGCGTATATATTCTTCTATTTATCTCTTATTATTCAAAAAGTTCGCCTAATTTAAACATATTGGGAATTATCTCCTTTTTTAAGTCAAATTCAAGGTTTTCTTTGGAATAAAATATGCTTTTAAATCCCTTCTCTAGAATATTTGTATTGGGATAATATAAACTATGCATGATTCTAGAAATATCAAAATTCTAAATATCCTAAATTTTTTCCTCCTATTTATGTTAAACTGATTCAGAGGAATTTTTTTGCACTCTAATATTATATGTACAGTTTATGAGGTATTGATTAATGTTTTTAATATTTTTTTTTCTTTAGGTTACTTTAGTGGGTATGATATTAAATGGCTTAAGTACTTAAAAGGGAACGCAATATTTATTAACTTATTATGCTACGTGAAATATATATATATATATATATACTAACTTCAGACCACGTACATTTAATTGTTTTAATAAACTTTCAAAAATCCCTAATTGCACATATTCAAAGGTATTGTGATTTTATAGAGAATCTGTTTAATTACTTAAATTATAAAATAATAAATAAATAAATAAAAGAACTCATCACTGCCCATTTTACCGATAAATTACAGCGTAACTTTCATTCAACATTAAACAGATCATTATTTTACACAGTTTCGTTACAATCATACAAAATTCCCATTCTTCATCTTCACTTGCTGCATAGGTATTAAGCATTACTTTTTCCGCGTTACGATTGTCTAATTTTTAAGCTTGATGAAGGTTTGTGCTTATATATTCCTACTCGAGAGTATTTTTTGTGCGTTTACTAATATATGGTAATTATAAAGTTATATTTTTTATTCTCCATAAACGTTTTATTACGTATAAATTTAAAATTAAATTAAATCACGCAATTCAAAAACTGGTAGCTCAAAAAAATAGACTTTTATTTAGAGTAAATATTAATGTAATATATTTTAGAGATAAAATTGAAATAATGAACATGCATTTAGTGATTTTAATATGTTATTAACAAAATAGAAAATCGGCATATTAAAAGATAACATACATTTTTACTAGAAAAATAAATAAATAAAACCTCAAACATATGAAGTTACTAAAAATAAAAAATAAATGAAGCAATCAGCCAATTCTTCATCTCTCTTACATCTTTGTAATAAACGTAACAAGAGCAACAATTCTATTTTAAAGTAATATCTTTTTAAATATTGAACATTGTCATCAGACGGAATATCGCAATTTTCCATTTTGCTACGGCATTGAAAAAGTGTCAAATATATTAATAGTTGTGAAAGACTTTTGCTTCGGGGTAGAATATTTTACATAATGTGAACATAGAAATAGATTTAACTTTCCTTTACACATATTGTCATTCAAATTTTGAAAGTGCGTCAGAAACTTATGTGAAAGCCTGCGGGGAAGACGAAACTCCATTATTCTAGTCAAAATGATACCTTGAGCAAGTTAATTAATATCGGAATATATAAAATGATATTCTTGACTAATAGTTATAAATATTTTATAAATTTGCATTATTTATTATCGTGAAAGCAGTTACTAGGTATTCTTAAGGATTTTTTCGTTATTTTCCTGAAGGATAAATGCTAGAAAAATCACAAAAATATTGAACGTGAATTCCTGAAAGATTTTTTGTTTACAAAATTTAAAAGGACACATTTTTTAAGTAACTCTCTCAATTTTTTTCTAATTCTGTCTCTTTTTAATATGTTTTATTTTAAAATTTATATACTATGTATCAATAAGTATTTGGACGTTTTCAAATTTAGACATTTTGTCAGATATCTAGAAAAATTCTCTACGAAATACCTTGAAACTTTATAAAGAACATATTATAACACATGTATTTCAGCTAAAGTTTTGTCCCGAAGTGAAAAAGGTGGCTAGTAAAATAAAAATAAATAAATAAAATAATAAATAATAAATAAATAAATCAAATAAATACAAAATCAAAATGTTTTGGTTATCTAGTAAACGTAATACTTGAAATGAGTTTTGTTTTGGCGGTAGTATGCAATTATGAGGCTTCTTTTAATTATGTGTATATAATTTTAGAATGGTACCACATATAATCATTTCTGTATAAAAGTTGCTTTTAAAAACGTGCAAATCTATTTCTAAGAAGTTTGGGATATCACAGAAGACATAGCCTACCGCAATCAGAATGCAAAATATCAAATATCTTATGAGGGAAAAAAAGAGTATTTTTACTAAATATTTTTTTGCTACGCTAGCTTTAACGAAATTCCATTGGTATAATTTAAAATTTAATAGACAACAGTATTGAGCTACTTATGTGAAAACTCAAAAGAAACATTGAGTAAATTCAAAAAAGTGTCGTCGATAAAATGAACTGATATTCATTTCTTCTCAAAACAAAAGCAAAACTATAAGAATCTTTACTCATATTTTTATTTTCACTTAGTCAATGGTATTGTGACAGCTGATTCTAAATAAATATTGATAAAACTTCCTATCATTTTATTTTATTTATTTCTTTTTTCTTTTTTTTTCTTTTTTTTTTTTTTTTTTTTTTTTTTTTTTTTGAGAGGAAACACCAGTGGAGATCTTTAAAGCTTTGAAACTCTTTTGTGAAGAAGACAAGTTATCAGTAAGTCGTCTGCTTAGCATGCCACAGGCATGTTCTATAGGGTACACGTCGAGATAGCATGCTGATCAAAGCATGATTCCTTAATTATAAAAGAATGAAATCATTAGCATGATTGCTTTATTATAAAAGAAATCGAAGACTGGTAGAGTAAGATGTAGCCCGCAATTTGTGTTCATTAACACCTATCGCTCAAGCATAAAAAAGTACATAAGGCGTAATAAATTCATCTCTATATAGCTCAGCATACATATATCCATTTCTAATGATAGGAAGGTCGATGTGGCCACCGAATATGATAGCACCGCAGTCCAATCCTCCATCCTCTCTAAATCTGCCAATTCCTTGAACCAATGCATGTTATTATCGAATTCTATGTATTCTTTATACATAAATGAGTGTTAAATAAGAATGAATATAAAATGAGAATCGAAGCAGAAGTGAACACTGCTGCATTCAAGTCTTCACCAATTGACATGTTGCTTTACCAGCAATGCGATGAAGAACTAAGTATACATATACCATAGTTCAACGAGTATACAGATCTACAGAATTAAGCGTATTTTTAACGGTTTGACTTAAAACAGTGGTAACGACGATGGTGCTGGAAAAGAACAAATTACATCGATCGATTAGAACCGTACAATAGAAGAAAGTATTGGATTCGTAAAAATTTTCGATCTCGGGTTTTTGATGGATTTACAGATTTTGAGAGCTGTAGAACACGATTTGACCATATTTAGAAAATGTCTGTCTGTCTATCAAACTGTCTGTGTATGTGTGTGTGTGCGTGTGACAAAATTTTGTGGCGACTTTATCTCAGGTACTATTGCACAGAATTTCATACAAATAGGTATGTAGTTACACATTGATATCAATTAGTGCCTATCAATATTTGGTACAAATATTCCAACAGCTTGCGTTGCCTTCCCGCTTTTTCTAAATTTTTAAGATGGTGGTATAGGACAAAATTTTGTATAAATATGCATAAAGATAATTCTTTTTTAATACCCATTGTGCAATTTAAAAGAAATATTTGTAATAAGAATAGTCAACTGCGAAAATAATCTGTGTACATGTGAACCTCTCCTCCCCCTCCCCTGCAGGGGAATTACCCCCTCGAGGGAAGTAAATTTTCATGATGGGTGTCTTTCAAAAGAGCTCGCCAATACCTTTAAAACGAACGGTTGAACCATCAATCTGCGATAACTTGAAATAAAATTATCATTTTTGTTTCTTTTTTCATTTTTAACAAAAAAAAAAAAAAAAAAAAGAAAAAAGAAAAAAAAAATGTTACATTGAAAATAAAATTGACATTTTTTGGATATTCAGTGCTATACTACTTCTCTAATATGGAAATCGTCTGCATTATCAAGGAAGATATATATATATATATATATATATATATATATAATAATTTTAATACATTATTTTTACTGAGTCAATTTGTATAAGAAAATATAGAAACGAGTCATGTGGTGGCCACATCGTACTAGGCTTTTTTTTTTTTGAAAGTGCAAATAAAAATATGGAAGACATCAGAAATTATATGAAGTTATGAAGAGTAATTTATAAAAATATAACGTCCCTTTTAAATCTTGAAGACTGTCAAAAACTGAAGCATCTACCATATTTTATCAAAAAGATTTAAAAAAATGATAATAAAAATAATAATGTAAACAAATATTTTATTTATTTATTTATTTATTATGTTCTATAAATATTTACTTGCTTAAGAGAAAATTATTAAATACGATACATGTCTCGAATTCTCATATACTTAGCTTAATACGTTTTGCTACTAAATTATGTAAATGGATTTTTTAAGCATTCGTAATTAAAAATTAATTAGTAAAAGTGTTCATATTTCTTAAGATATTTGACTTTTCTGCGTTCTGATTGCTTACTATAGTAAGCCAAGTTTCTTAAAAATGGCCTCGCACAGGGTCTAATACCCTATGCGTTATACTTTGAAATGTTGCAACTTTTTAAATAAATCATTACATCCCCATAAATATATGTAGTAGTCTCATAAAAAATATACAGGGACTTAAATAAATCTTCATAATCAAAAGCATTTCAAGCATTGCTTTTTACAGGGTGATACAAAATATTTTACTGCCCCTTTTCCTCTTCAGTACAAAACTTTTCCTGGAATATAAGAGATAAAATATGTTATTTATACTCTCAAAGTGTTAAGAATTTTCTTACCTATTTAATAGAACATTTAAATTCAAAAGTGTCCAAATACTTCCAGGTTGATTGTGTATGCAGAAATTTTTGCTTAAATAAAAAAGAAAAAAATACAAATATATGTTTATTTTACATAAGCAATACATATCATTTTACATTATAAGTATTTTTTTTTATATATCAAATATATGTATAAACAAAGCCTTTTTTACTTCTAAACATCAATAGTATTGAGTTACTCTTTGTGTTAAAACACAAATGGTCTATATTAAGGCAATATATTAAAAATAAAGAAAAATGTGGTAAATAAAATACAAATAAAATTATATAATATCTTAACTGCTTCATGAAATTATGTTGTTGAAAAAAAAGATTTCTTTCATAGTATTCATTTCCAAGACAAACATATAGATTTATTATCGTGATGCAGTATATTTGTAGTAAAATAAACCAGTAAGCAGTTTAAATCTACTATTAATATATTATTCTGGATAGTAAGTGGCACGCTGTTTGATATATTTTGGTAAATACTGAAACTTTGGACAAATAACATTATTTGCGGGATTTGCCAGATACACGATGAACTGAATTAGATATTTTTAGGCAAATAAACAGAAGGAACTCAAGCTAATCTCAAGTGACATTTGTAAAACTCACGGGATATGAATATTCGCACTATATCTATTAGATCGTTAATAAATAGTTTTAATTAAAGGAAATAAGAAATAATTTTAAACAAATTCATAAATTTTATTTTGCATACATTATATTTTAATCAAAACACATAACTGCCAAACGCAACATTTATATATATATATATATATATACTTTTTCCACTACTGATTCGAATAAATAAAATTTATACAATATTTTCACAAGTACATCTGCAATTCGTCTGTATAAATTTATTACAAATTTTATGTAGTAGAAATAGTAATACAGAAATAATAAAAAAAATCGCCTGTGGCAGTTCTGAAAATATCGTGTAACATTATTCCAACACTGAAATAAATATACATATTTTGCTCGAAATAAAAAGTTTATTCTGTTGATTTCTTTTTAGATTTCTTTTCTCATTCAAAAAATAACTTTCTAGAATTAACCAAAACAGCTTGTTTCTATTAATCAAAACAATTTGATTGTGTAGGAGTGGAAAGGGCTTTCAGCGTCGCACTGTAGGTAATCTTTGAGCAACCGGCGTCGGTTTGGAACTCACCCTAAGGGTGGTTGTGACACGTGCTATCACAATTTTTTTACGGAAGCGGGAGAGTCATTCTCTGCTCGGAGGGAATGACTCTCCCGCTTCTGTAACCCACACAGGTAGCATTTGCACGAAGTGCAGATGGAAGATAGATTATGGAAACGTTGGACCACCCAATACCTCCAAACCCTGAATCAGCGATCAAAGGGAGCCAACAAGTTCTACAAATTTCATCCAGGTCAGCTTGTACTTTTGAGGAATAAAACAGCACCGCTACTCTAATGGAACCTGGCCAGAATCATCAGAGTGATACTCGGAAACGACGGCATTACCCGAGTCATCCAATTACAGACTGCATCTGCAGGAAACCTGATTCGACCGGCATATCAAGTGGTTCCTTCTCTTCCCAGCCCGTCAAATCCTGCCCCGGTGTCCGCGCAACCTGTTGAAGAAATCGGAACTGAGATATGGGCGCCAGTTCAGCCAAAGCAGACAGTTATGTGATTAGAAGGAAATAACTTCATTCTTTTTCTTTTTTGTGTTTGTGTGTGAACATATTCTTCAGTCCAAGTAAAAACCAGATGTATTCATAATTCATAGTCGAGTCGAAATGATTTTAATCATGAATATTATTCTATGTGAAACTCTTATTCTTTATTTTGTTTATATTTCATTTCGAGGCATAAAAGATACAATAATACTTATTTGAAATGATTCCTAAATCTGTAATTGGCATAATAAGTCTAGATCAATATTGACAAATTTTGGTTTTGTTCATCAAGAATCAAAATGAAAATTTATAATTAAACTCAAGTGCATAAGTAATTTCAAGTTCTCTTTTTTTATTGATGTGTTGTTTTTTACTTCAAGCATCGAGGGAAAAAGAGAGAGATGAGTTAGTCTTAATTTAATCTTATGCATGCTAAATAAAGTTTAGTTTTGAAATATTTATTATATATTCGGGTTATAGTTCTTATTGTCTTAGTTCAGATTCATATTAAGCTAACACAGCATACAGGACATTGCGGCCACAACGGACTTTACGTGCACCAGCCACCAATTTCATACTGGACGGTTTCGGGACGGACTGAGTATCGAACATCGAACTCGCAGTTTTATAAATAAGAGCTGTGCGCTGTACAGATCAGGATTACGCGGTCCAAAATATAGTTAAAATAGAGAAATTCTTCCTGGATACATCTGTAAGCTACGTCATAGTTGTTTCTGCAAACAACCAATAAGCGAGAGATGTGCTAAATAAACAAAATTTTTATTAAAAAGTTATTGTTTTTAATTAAATCATATATTAGTTGAATCAACAAATTTTTTTGGTTAAAACAATAAAATAAATTGTGGTCCAGTAACAGACACTTTTATAGGTTATATCAAGAAAAAAATAATCTAAGTTTCTGATTTTTTTTTTTTTTCTTCAACAAAATACTTTTTGCGCATTTTGTCTTTAATTTATTCCATATATAGGTAGATGTCAATTTTATATTTGATTTCAAATTAGTGATGTCAAGCTCAATAAATTTGAAATGCTATACCGTTATTCAATCGTTCTATAGAAAACACTGGTAGTACACTCCTTCTCATAATTATAAGGACACCCGTTTTTCTATATTAACTCAACACTGAACACTGTTATTTAAACAAATATATTTTTTATTAATTTGAATTTCATTAATAGACGATATTTAAAAAGTTTTATCGTTTTGCTATCTTAAAAAAACTTTAAATACGGTCAAAAAAAGGATTTTTCAGGTGTTCACAATTATAAGGACAGCTCGAATGTTAGTATATTTTTTCAATTATTCTTTAAATTAATATTTTTTGGGGTCTCTTTTTAGGGTGAAACAGTCAGACATTCTCTCTGGTATATACATATATATTTTCTCTAATATTTAGTTTCAATATCATTTCATACAGCATAGATGATATTCTGAATACATTTAAACTTTTTAAAATTGCTTTCCACTTGCATGCACTTTTCTAATATGATAAGTTAAAGTTTTTTCAACTTTTAGGCTACGGGAAAGGCAACAATAAAGAAGTTTCTTTCTTCAAACTATTTCCTATTGCTCTAGATGTAGAGCAAAAATGTAAGTCTTGTTGAAAAAAATATTATTACCCCCCAAAATCTAACAAAAATCTGAGAATTCCACGTTTAAAATTTACGGATATTCGCTTAATGTTCATAATAATAGAAAAAATTACTAAATTCATTCTGCCTTCAGTAGAAACAGCTCCCCAGAGCGCCATAGATCAACCTTTAAAATCCCGATTCATATCTGCCTTTACAAAATCTGCTCTGTCTTTCGCTATCTTCAGATCGTGCCAGTAACTGTTAAAACCATTTGATTAATCAAGAATAAAATGTTTTTCATCCGAAAATGCAACATTTTACCGTTTAATATTGTGTTTATTCAAATTTAACACAGACTTTCTTTCCCCTATTAAATGCTTATTGATCATTACAGATTTTTTATTCATTTTAACATATTATTAATTATTTTAAACATGCATAAATGTAGACCCCAACATTTCGTTAAAAATTACGAGCAAATTCAGCAGCAGTCATTATGCGTAGAACAGTAAGAGCAATTATTAGTCTTCGATCTCTGTAAAACATCTATGATTTTGCATCAGATCTCTCTCCTATCGAACCACCAGTTCAACGTTTAATCACATTTCCTTCAGCAATTTTAGATCTTCGAATTTCATTAGAAATTCGGCGGATTGGAATTATCCTCCCACTTAAAAAACACGTTTATCATACTTCACTACATGAACGTTCTTTTTTTCGAGGCATTATCAGTTATGTCCGACCAAGAAAAATAGAAAGCATGTATATGAATTAATCTAGCCCAGTAGTTAACGAATTTGCATGTCAATTGAAATTTATCCTCTTATAAGTAATAAAACGAAAAAATCTTGATTGTCCCTATAATTATGAACATCTAAAAACGTGGAGAAAAAAATATTTTGCACTATTTTTTATTAATTTTGTTTCATATTAAAATAATTATAGCAGTTTTGGTTTTTAGAATACTATATATATTAAGAGTACTTAGTATAATCTTGTTCACAATTACTTTTACATTAGTTATTTCAAAATATAAAGTGTCCTTATAAATATGAGAAGCAGTGTATTAATTTCATTACTGAATTATTGGAATTTTAATACTGAACCAATAACATTTGTAATTAAACAATGCCTTATTGATTTTATCAAATATATAATCTACAATGAGTTGTAACTGTAGTAATACGACTCTTATATAGACAAGGATAATTAAAGTTGTTTACCATTCTATAGAATACCTCTCTCTTTGTTTATTCATAAAACAGACAACTTTAAATTTTTAAGACATGGCAAAGACAATGCACATTTAAAAATATTCTACAAAACGGAGACAATTAAAAATTTTCCACATATTTTTAAAGTTTTGAAAAAAATTCAGATGTACCAAAATAAATTTATATCTTTAATACTATAATATAATACACTGCTCAAAACAATTAAAGGATATTGTAAGTCTAATATAAAATGACGATATAAGCGATTTTTTTTCAGTAAATGGAAGAAGAGAGTTACAAATAGCAAACCTTTCACATTTTCAAACTTCAGAGTGTGCGAATTTTGAGTTTGACATCAAAAATGACGTTTTAGTAGCAGCGAAAAAAGCCAACTAAATGAAAGGAAAAGCGGAAAATAATGGACGATATTGAATAAGTGAATTGTTTCGACGATTGCGATGTCTCAACGAAGTCATTTAACATTTTTCAAAAGCTAGAAGAGTTGTTGGTCGGTAAGAGGGGGGAGGTCCAAACACAAACTGTAGTAGCCGAAGCCACTGCAGTTTTGTAAAGTGTGATTTACAGGATCTGGAACCGATTTTCGGAATCTGGAAATGAAAGCCAAAGACCAGGGCAAGGTCGTAGACGTGCATCAACACACAATGAAGATCGACATTCAAAGCTAATGGCTCGGAGATACCGAAATATGAATACCATTCTCCTTCAACAACACCTTCGTTTGGATACTGGAACTACAGTTTTGACTCAAGCTGTCCGAAACCGGCTCCACGCTGTAGATCTGTATGCTCACTGACCAATACTAAAATAACGTTAAGAGCAAGGCACTGTCGCCCTGGCAGGTAGTGAGCAACAGAGCTTGTGAACTTCAGGAAAAATGAATGGCGTGATATTCTTTTCTCTTACGAGTTACGTTTCCTATTCATCATAGTAATAGGCATATTTTCATCTAAAGGGAATATAGCACAAGAAACAATCATGCGTTCATGCACGAAAGTGCAATATTTGGGGGTGGGGGTGGGGAGGTGAAGTGATAGTCCACGCTGGCATCTCCTTTGATGGTCCACCAATCCCCGGTTGCTCTTTTCTGACCGGTTGCCTATATAGAAATTAGGTTATAAGACCTATTGCTATAGCGTGGAACCGGCCTTGGACAGTTTGGGTCGAAAATGTGACGCCGGTAACCAAGAGAATGTGCTGTTCAAGAAGAGTACATTCATATTTCGGTGTTTCCGAGACGTTAGCGTTAAATACGATCGTCACTGGACATTGTTTCACGTCCTTACATTGGTCTTTGGCCTGCATTTTCAGTATCCAAAAATCGATACCGGATCCTGTAAATTCTACTTTCCGAAACTCTGTTTTCTTCGGTTATTTCTTTTATATTTGGACTTCTCTGTAACTGACTAACAAATCTTCAGGCTCTTAAATTGATTAAATGACTTTGTTGAGATATCTCAGTTATTAAAACAACACACTTAATGACAATAAACCATTCTTTACTGTTTTGTCTTTCATTCAGTTAAAAGCCAAGCTGCATTCGCTGCTTCTAATACTTCATTTTTGACGTCAAGCTCAAAATTTGCATACTCCGAAGTTTGAAAATAAGAAAAATTTGCATTTGTGACACTCATCTCCCATTTTCTGAAAAAAAAAAAAAGATATATATATTTATAATAATAATAATAATAATAATAATAATAATAACTGTACCGTTATTTTCTGTAAGACATACAATATTCTTTAATTGTTTTGAGGAGTGTGTATCATACTGTTATATAATATTGTATTACTATGCTTCATTCCTTTTCAAAATTTTTATCTGAATATAAAATTGTATTTAGCTTTAAAATTCAGAAAATGTGTAGTTTTGTGAAGTTATATAAAAGGTCCAGTCCGAAGTTATTTCAGCCCCTCGCGACTTTCAAGACCTGCTAATGACAGAACCAGTGAATATTATCAAGTACAATAAAGTTATTAACTCCAAGGATGCTGTATCACTTCATAAAATATGGCACGCGTTGTGCTCATAGAAGAAAAAAAAAATACTCAAAATGATATTCAAATGAAAAATTTTTATTGTAACCGTATTTTTAAACCGTTTCATCTTCTTTGTTTACATATTGCTAGTTCTATGTAACGCAATTACACCTGATGATGCTATTGTTATAATGGCGAAAAGCTTTGTGTCGTTTTGAATAAAAATATTTTATCTACGTGTTTTAAAGTGGTTTGTTACCTTTTATATATTATATATACGCGCGAAATGTTTTCTAATTTTAAGCTTTTAATGGTTTTTAATCTTAATTTGTGAAGTTAGTTTACTTTTACATATAAATTACCTCAAAAATGAAAAACAAAACTAGCATAATTTATATCTTTATTTTGGATAAAGTAAGTTATATATATATATATATATATATATATATATATATAATCGCGATTATAGACCATTGATAAATTGTTAATCATATAAATAAGATCTCTCAAGATATAATTTGTCAGAAATGTTTCTGTTTTTCTCTAAAATTATTCTTAAATGAATGATTATTACATGAATTCTAACTGAAATACTTTTTTTGCCATTTAAGGTATGTAGTATATATATAAATTTAAGATATGATAAAATTTAGCTATAGATATATACATTAATACAAATTAGTTAATTGGTTGTTTAAAAGTTTCGTATTAATTTATATTGTTTTTCTTTTGAACATTTGTTTAGTAGCTATGTTTTAGTTAAATTTTAATTTTTAATTATAAAGTAGTTTGTAATATAATGTAAGTATAAAAATTAAAATCATTGTTTACAGTTTATATAACAAAAAACGACAGTTAAAATACACACTTATTATGCATTGGAAGGTATCAAGATTAAGGCTCCTATATATACGAGCTGGCTCATCCGACATTTTTTTGCCTTAGGGTTGCCGCATGTACCCGGCGTGATAAACAAACGGCATCCATTGTTTCTACCGTCTTGCTCGTAATTTTAGTGAAATAAACTGCAATATGGGAGGTTGTTCAGCAATAAACAGCTGTAAACACTCCAGAAAAGGATACAAATTGTTTAGGTTTCCTTCGGATAATGCAAGAAGGAGAAAATGGGCTGCGAATTGTCGTCCAGATTCTTGGATCCCGGAACCTAATGCACAGCTTTGCATAGTAAGTTTTATTGTTATTCACTTATACTTTTCGTTGCATTTCTGACATTTATAAAGTAAAAAATAAAAAAAAAAGTATTATTTAAATCTAAATATGTATTTTAATAACCATAAATTATTTTAAGAAGCGCTTTTTTACTGTGTGTTTGTAGAGTCTTGGCGACGTTTTTTTGGTTCGCCAAAGTTGTCTTGTTTCCGTGTCCTGATAGTATTAAGTCGTTGAAAAAACTTTCCAATTTTAATTGGTACGCTCTTTTTTTTCCCCCCCTTTCAAATGTTATGAATTATTTAAGAAACAGATTACTTGTGTTGCTTATCATTTTTGGTCGATTTTATTTTTAGATGAAAATTTCTTAAAACCACCAGTGAAGCGATAAAATCGCCAAGCGGAAATGCTGTCTTCTTACGAGGCAAAAAAATGGCGGTGATGCGCCGGCCTATTATTTATTTAAGGGGCTCTAATCAAGATTACTGCCTAAATTTTTATTTGAAAACTGAAATTTTATAACTAAACTTATCGTTGACAAACAGGGAGAAAATACATTTATAAATATACGGGTGTAAAAATCTATAAAACATTTTTTATCTAAAAAATCAATATTTTAATTTTGAAACTTTATATTATGTATGTGTTATTATATTTAATTACATTAAATATATGAAAGATAGTCACAATTCTCCAAATTATTTTAATGAGCGAAAAGTCTGGTTGGACTTTTAATGTAAGAAGTATTCAGATTATTAAAATTAGCTCCAAGTAAAAACATGTAACAATTTAGAACATTCTTCGCGTCTTTCCATTAAAGAGAATTTATGAGCGCTTTATATACTAGTGTTTCTGACAGTTAAATGTAGATAAGAATATTATTATACTTTAAAGCTAACACATGAAACTTTGTTCCCTTGCGATTAATTAAAAACCCGCAACCTATTTATATGCTTTATATTAAGTAAACTTCTCGTTATACTTATTCAACATAATGCGTTTGGATTTAAAGTGTTGCTAATGGTGCCATGACAAATATTAAGATTAAATTAAATTGATAAATGAGCTCTACAAGATTTGTCTAAGTACATACCATTGATTATTTCTGTACAAACACATTAAATAAATATTTTAAAGAAATTTAATTTTTAGGTTTCATGTTATTATATGTATATATATATATATATATATACTATATACGTACATTCATTTGTTATGGTTATGGGAAGTATGCACTGATTTATAATTAATAAATTTTGACATTGGGTGAGTTTTGGTAAAAATAATGTAAGTAGTATAAATAATGTTTTAACTTTGAAACAATCAATAAGCTTTCTTTCTTTTTTTTTTTTTTTTTTTTTTTTTTAATATTTTTAGAAAGTTCAATGGATTTTCTGGATCATTTAGGGATATTTGTATATTCAAATGTTTTAGCGGCAGATATATTTAGCGGAGTTATACGGAACTATTCTAAAACTATTAATTCTTAGATTTTGTTCTTATACAAAATTAACGTGAATTTCAATATTCTTTAATTTTATGCGTTTGTTAGTATTTTCTGTTGACAAAAAAAGTGGTTGAATGGAGAGGGTCGGACGAACAATTTTGATGTAAGCGTATGTTTAAAGTATGATTATTTATATATTAAAAAACAAACATAAACTCCTTTTTAATTTCCAAGCTAATTTTTTTCTCAACCTTTTGTAAATATTGCAGTAAATCCAATTACATAATTTTTAAAATATAAAAATATAAAAAAGGTTTTATAAATACATATGGCTCAAAATTGGTGTCTATATTTAGGATTTTGGTGACATTTACCGTCGACTTGATATTTGCCATGTCCTGATAATTGCGTGAACTCTAATCACAATAATTGTTTTCATTACCAGAAAATATCATAATGATTTGTTTTCATAACATTTTTCATACCCCGATATTGTTTATAAAATATCTGAAATATATACCTCACAGTCCTTTAAGTAGTAATCTATTTTTTTTTCTTCTTCTTCCTCTTTTTTTTTTTTTTTTCCCTTACACATTTTGGATTAGTTTAAATTCTTTATAATAATGTAATAAGTAAAATTTCTTAGAAAGAATAATTCCTTTAATTTTAGGCCGTAAATCCAACCGTAATCTAATGCATTGAAAATGATACAAGTTTAATATGTGTAAATCAACTGTGAATTTAAAAACACTTAATTGCATGATTCATATATCTTTTTTAAGAAGAATAAGTGAAACTAATATAGAATATTTTATATGTGTAGTAAAAAATATTTCCATTGAGGAAATAAAGGTTCAAATATATCCAATAATTAAATTGACTTTTTGTGCTGTGTACATGTAATCCTTAAAAATTTTCACTTCCATATTTAGTTTTTTTCGCTTTTCATAAGATTAAATTTTCGTTTTGTATTTATATGACGTGTATAGAGAATATTAATGTTAATTGAAAAATAAATGAATAAATAAATAAAATTGAATCTACTCTAAATTAACCCTTTTTTTTTTTTTTTTTTTTTTTTTTTAAAGTTTTATTATTGTTTCTGCTTCAAGAGAATTTTAATTTTTATCTTGGGTACTGGCAAATCGCTGTCATGTTGTGTAAATGGTGTGTATGTGAATATTCTAATCGATTTCAAGTATAAATATTTATTACCGTTATCGTATAAAGTGAAACATTTTTTTTTCTTTAAAAGAATAATCTTTTTTCATTAAATTATGCGGTATTACATAAAATTTGCATTGCATTTTTTACATTGATAAGCTGATTTAAAAAACACATTATTTAAAACTTCTAAATGGTTTATTCTTGTGGAAAATAATTTTATTATTAAGAATCTGTTTTAAGTAATAATAAAAAATGTGAAAATAAAAATAAAAATAAAAAACTTTAGATTAATCATACAAATGCATAATATTTATTTTGTACTAATATGTAAAATAATGCAGAATGTTATCTTACAATAAATTTGAATGAAAATTCTTGTTAAAACAATTAGAAATGTGATGAAAATTGTATGAAAACATTTTAACAAAAGCAACACGTAAATTAGTTTGCCAGGTGTTTTTGGCCACACATTTCTCTATCACATAATGCAAATTGTATGCCGACTGGTATATTGAGCATAGAGATACTCTTCATTGTCAAGCAAATTTTATGAAATTTAGTATGTAATAGAAAGTTTTGTTTGTTTTTTATAAGGTCTTTATATATATATATATATATATATATATATATATATATATATATATATATATATATATATATATATATATATATATATATATATTATATATATATATATATATTATATATATATATATATATATTATATATATATATAAATTATATATATATATATATTATATATATATATATATATAAGGTCTTTATATATATATGCAACAACCATTTATAAAAATAATCATTAAAAGATTAGTCTGTTTTAAATTTCACTTAGGTAAATTTAGATGAAAATAGCTTTGCATACAATAAAAAATAAATGTATAAAATATAAAATAAAAAGTTTGATAGTTTCCTCAGGAGGGATTTATCAACTTTCGATGACTGTTAATTAAATTAAGCAGCGGTTAAAATGTCTAATTAATGTCTCATTAATGTTTCTCAAAAGCAAACGAATAATAATTAAAAGGATTTTAGAAGATGAATGTTAAAATATTTTAATACGTTTAATTTTCATATTAAATAATGGTAAAATAAAGAGATTTTTATGTACAATAAATATTTCTAATAATAAAATATTATTAGAATTTACCTACTTGAAAATTTATTAGCTTCATAAGATGGCCGAACAAAAATTATATTAGATATATTTCTAAAAGTAGATAAGAATTTTTTATAAGAAAATATTACAATTCGAAATTTGATTTTTGAAATTGCATAATATTTAAAAACGGATATCAGAAGCTATTTTCAAACCAATATGCTTTATAATATTTATAATATTTTTATTTTTATTTATTTTTTATTTTTTAATTTCTGGTTCATATAAATAACATTATAAGGAAATATTTCACTGGTTGAACTGTCTAAAAATATAACAATAATAATTTATTAATTACCAATATTAAAACATTGAAACAAACATTTTATAATCAATTAATTTATTTAAAAAAAATTAAGTAATCGATAATGAATATTTGGCTAATAATATTTTAAACATTTTTAGAGGTATTTATTTTATTTCATCTTATTTTACTTTATTTTATTTTATACAAAAGTCGAAAAAATGCATATATATTCTAAATTGCTAATTTGTAATATTTGTATCAAAAACAAAATGTAAATAAATTAGATAGATAAATTAAATTAAATTAAGTAAAATGAGTAAGCAAATAAATTATTTTCATATTTTCTAAAGTAATTTTATGGAATTATCATTCAAATAAAATTACATTTTTTATTACTATTTTTTTTCATGACTACTTTAAATCCCCTTA
Source organism: Salticus scenicus (assembly GCA_963930645.1). Classification (NCBI taxonomy): domain Eukaryota; kingdom Metazoa; phylum Arthropoda; class Arachnida; order Araneae; family Salticidae; genus Salticus; species Salticus scenicus. The sequence continues at coordinate 153,903,920 of OZ005650.1, forward strand.
CGTAAGAAAATCTATCTAAGGAGTGAAATTTGCCATATTAATTTACATCTTACGTAACTAAATGTTGCAACCATTTTAAGGAAAATAAGAGTAAATACCTTATTCGAAAGTCGGAAAATTGTTATTCGTAGCTTGAAATATAAAAACAAAATCCTACATATATTTATTTATTCTATTTTGTATTATTTGATTTAAAAAGAAAATTGAATTAATTCCGTATTTTCATAACAGTTATATTAAATAAGATCTTGATTGCAGTATATGTTTCTAGCAAAAGAATGTTGTAATGATTTCTTGCATTTTCAAGTAATATTTCAAATGCATATTGCAAAATAACATAAAATTTGATCAAGAAACAATTTATCTACATTCAGAAATATTTGCATCAAACAGTGTAAGAACAGTGGCTTTAAAATTGAAAGCTTGTTTGTTCTTGGATGAAAATTTTAAAGTGAATCCTTTAAAACTGAAGATAAAAAAATAATTATAATACATGCATAGTAAATACTTTACCAGTTTTGCATTTACCAAGTACAAATGTCTCGAAATATTAAAAATAAATAGATATGGGAATTCCGTTTATATTCTAACAGTAGATTTACAAATTTCACTTTGACATTTAAAACAGAAATCGAGTAATTTAAATAAAAATATTAACATGTATTTCTTGAATATGTAAATTCCTTTACGTAATTATGTATACAATACATATTTAATAAGTTTCATACAGAAACAAATTACAGTAATAAATTTTTATGTAACTAAACGTTACAATTGTTTTTAAAGACAGGTAATGTAATTTTATTATTTAAAATACCCGAAGTTTAAGTTTCCTTTAAAATTCAAATGCGAAATATATATCGTACGTTAAGTCTTTTCTGAATATCATTTAAAAATTGTTACTTAAAAAATATATATATTGTTAATTTTTTTTATTATTATTTACAGGTTATTCGTAACTGATTATTAAATCTTAAAGGGAAGACAGAACTCAATGAAACGTACAATATCCCTTCTAAAATGCGTTGACTCAACAGAAATATTCAATATCTAGTTAAATCAAGAGGATAAACAACACAAAAATAACAAAGGTGAATCGAAGAAACACGTTTCTGACATTTATTGTAATGATGACACAAACACATAAAAGTTTAAATTGGCGATAGTCTGCTATTCTGTAGATCTAAGCCATGCCCTGTAACGTGCCGGTTATAGAAAACATGAGACAGCTCCGGAACTTTACCAGCAGCAGCATCTATCCTTGCCACATGGTCCTCATGTGATTCAATAGCTTACTCGTAGATCAGGCTTTTCAAATGATCCAACAGGGAGAAAAACAGATAGGCGAGATAGGGTAATCGTATCGCCTAACGTATATCCTTACCCATCTTTCGATATATCCATCAGCTTTTATAGACAGAATATGCAGTGTTTCGCACAACTAAGGTCAAATGTACAGTTATTCTTTTGTGTTAAACTGCATAAATGCTTCAATACCAGCTGCCACAGGTTGCAATAATTTCGACAAAGCGTCATTTAGTAAATGCAGATACTTCCCGGTGTCGAGTAGAATTGGTAGACGATATGCGCCAATTATGTGTACATGAATAACACTGTACAAAAATTTCATTTCTTTCTCCTTTATTTGAAACTACGTGACTCTGTATAAACAAAAGGTGCTTAATTCAAATATCAAAGCCAAAATTGTCCATCACGTATCATTTCTGTAAGATAAACACTTATCATGTGTATGCAAATTGATTACAGAGAAATGTAAAATATAACACATAAACAGTAAAATGATTATTTGGCTGCTTCCTTTTTGTAGGCATCTATTTGTGCGTCCGTGATAATAGTGCAGCAATAGTCAGCTAGCATACTTCCATTACATCGTACTCTAAATCGCTTTGCAAAAATAGAGATGTCGTGGTGAAACGTTTTCCCATGTTCATCACAAATTGCGTCATGATTTTGAGGAAAAGTCCACATTACAAATTGTAGTTTTAATGACATATGAAAGCATTTCATGATGTCACCGACAAGATCTTCATAGTTATATCTTCTAAAATGTGGGTTTTTGAGAAAATGGTGCAGGATAAATTAACAATATTTACAGATTCGTTAATACTATCTCTTCCCATATATATGGCACAGAAAGTATTGTTTCTGGTTCAAATTTTTGTAAAGAAGTTTTTGTTACATTTATATGTTTTGAGGTCCCCCGAATCCGATAATAATATTTTTAGCGATTGGCTTATGAGTACATCTATGTGTCTATCTGTCTCAGTGCCTATGTGTGTGATTGTTATCAGCATATCTCACAAATAAATAATAGCAGGAAGTCGAAACACAGTATTATCATAATGTGATACTACACTAAACTTTTCGTTGATATCAAGAAAATGGTTCGTGTACAGGGATTTCCAAGAAAACTAAAATATATTACGTCTATGGGGGAAATTTCTGGTAAGCACAGCATAACATCTATAGACTGCCGCAAAGAAAATGGAATGAACATACTTCTTTAAATGCATAAAAGCCAGTTTTGTTTAGATTAGGGTATATAAATCATACAGATCTACACTAAAGTATTTGGAAATATTAGGGTTGTACTTAGAAATTGCTGGAAATTTCTTTAATTTTGTGTTAGGGATTTTTCCTATAAAACTAAATTTAAGTACACTACGTGATATGCATATAATTTATAGAAAATATACAGGTATACCCAAAATTAAGCTAAGATTTCTTTTCTATTGAATGCAATTGATGGAAATGTTTCGCTAACTTTTTCTATGTCGACGGACACTGATCAGGAATGATTATAGATGTTTCATATCTATACAATATAAACAAAGTATTTATTACTGTTCTATTTCTAACTCCAGTTTTTTGTATAATGTTACGTTTTGATGTGCGCTGAACACGGAATTTTTAGTTGTTTAACCGTGTGTAATTTTGTTATCAGCATATAACTTACAAACAAATAGCTGGAGTACATTAAAATTTGGTATTTTGCTTTCCTGCACTGTGGCGACTACTACGTGATTTTAACGTGTGGCTTATGATACTCAGAGTTCAAATATTGCATATTTTTACTGAGGTGTTTGGTGTCTAACTAGAAGTTTTTTTTTTTTTTTTTTTTTTTTTTTTTTTTAACGTTTAATATTTCATTTTATATACAATCCAGAAAAAAAAAATATATATATATAATAAGATAAGTTTTTATGAAAAAGTAACTGTGTTAATTTTTCTGATAAAAAGTATACATTTTTGTTTTTATGCTGTTCAATGTATCATGATTTTTTTTTTACTAAATGTAAATAGAAGGGATTAAGGATTATACAGAAATTTAAATTTTATAACCTTTGCAAAATCTATATTTTTGTAACCACAATATAATATCATTAATTATTTTATTTAAAACATTTTTGCAATTGGCTTATCCATTTGAAGAATGGTTGTGAAAGCTAATTCTAGCTATTGAAAAGAACTTTATACCATTAGCAAATCAGATATGAAATATTAAGAAACTTTGTGGCATTCTGTGATATTTATAGAATATGCACAATTAAACAAAGCTTAAAATAATTAATACGCAAATTTATCGTTTCTACTTTGTACGGACAATCTACAGTTTTTTATTTACAGGTTTATTCCTGACATAATGAATTTATACGTACACGCGCACACGTGCACACACACACAGACACACACACACACACACACATATATATATATATATAATTTATAGGTGATTTCATGAAGATTTAAGAAAATCTTTACTTGTTTCTTTTGCAATAAGTCGTTTATAAGTATCAGATTTTATTTTATTAATCCATATTACATGATTTTCAATAGTTTATAAAAATAAGTATTTTTAAACATCTTGCTAATAATTGTTTGAAGTTTTCATTTTTTCTGTAAAGTAAAAGTATTTTTAAAATAATACAATCCTTTGCAACCATTTTGGAAAGAAAAGGCTATACTAATATACATTTAATTCATGTAATCCCGCCAACGTAAAACGTTGTATTTAAATTATTTTTGTTTTTATATCCTTACTTTTAATCTTCTCAAAGCTTCAAGTAATGTAAAATAGGCTGCAAGGATAGGATTTAACTTAATACGGAGCAACTGAACTTGTACCTATTTTGTTTAACACGTCCAGTTTAATTATACACGTGATTTCCAATTAGAATAATTGTTGATTTTTTTTTGTTGTTGTTTATTTGTAGCCTGTCTTCACTTGTATAGTGGATGACTCCTTTTAAAACATCAAACGGAGAAAAGACCGCGGTTGTTTCGATAGTGATCTTCAAATGTCTCGCAGTGAAGTTTCTGCATTCAATACATTTTTAAGGCTTTGAGAGACATCTGTAGCTCTTTTGTGAAGAGAAAAACAAAATGGAAAAAAAACTTAAACGCGTATAGTGCATAACTCAAGCGAAATATTATTTCCAATTAAGCAAGTATATATTATATTGAAATCCTTTTTTTTTTGGGGGGGGGGGAAAGGGGGGCTAAATCTTTCCTTTTCAGATTGAACTTCCCGAGTTCCAAGCCGGCTTGTAATCGAGGAATACGGGTGTAATTCTCGAGCCGCCTAAAGACCATTGTTGGCAATAATGATGTCTTGTTCATATAAAATCGGTCGTAACTGCAATGTCCTTCAGGCACCAATCCTTTTCGCAGATGAACAATTTTCTTGTGTAATGTTTCTAGACCGCACCTAGACGGAAATCTCTGATCGTCCCCAATTGTCTACTGTGTAAACCTTGTGCGACGTTAAACACACTAACGGTCGTATTCACCATTAACTTTAACTCCCGGTTCAAGGCAAAAAGTTAAAAAGCGTCTAAAGACAGAGTATAGCTTTCCAACAAAATCTAGCCAGCTGCTTCTCGCATCCGGTGTTAATAATTTTATATAATCTTTGATTGGTTATTTTCAGCTAAAAGGTATGAAAATAACAATTTCACTAGATAGCCAAAACAACGCATCAAATTTTGCTGAAAAGTGGTACCCTTACTTTATACGCTTTACAAATTTTCGGGTTCGACCGAGAGTAGTAGTTTTTGGTGAATACAGCCGTTAATGAGTTGGAAGCAAAATCTTTTAAGTATACGCATTGTCAATTCTTTAGATTACATTTGTAAAGAAATTTGCACATTTTTTTAATGAAAATTGTAACTAATACAACAGTCGAAAGGGATATATTTTTACTTTCTTAAAAATAAATTAGTAAGTGATATCTCGAGTTCTTAAATTTTCGGCTGATTAAAGATATTAAAGGTCAGGAATAATGGAAAGCAAAAATAATAAAAGTCTTCTATAAAATCCTTTTTGAAACAAAAACAGTTAAATGTAGCGTCTATCGCTTTGTAGTGATAGTAAATTAGGGTATATACGATTTATTCTTATAAATATCATTGACATTTTTTTTACATCTATTAAGTTTATTTTACACGCTCTTCAAACTAATAGTATTTTAAAATATCGTTGGTAGATGAAGGATTAATATATATTTTGTTCTACATGAAATTGTAAAGAAAAAGGATAAGAAAGTTTTGTGATGGCCAGAGCTTAATTGTTTTTCTGGATATGGTATTAAATTCGTAAATATATCAGAAGGAATTAAAACCTAAGAACGGAATATTTTTGCTGTGTAAGAAGCTAAAAGTTCTAAAATGTAAAATACTTTCTCTTCAACATTTCTTTTCAAAACTAGCTGAAATACTTTACCATAATTATAGTTCAAAACAGATGGGTTTGACATTAGCTGGTTTGATTGTTATAGCAACGTAAAAATTCTTTGTAGAAAATAAATTAAATTTAAAAAATAAAAAAAAATAAATCTAAAGCTGTGGTTATGAATGGCAATCAAAGCCCCTATAATAAAAAATAAATAAATAAACGTTATAAAAGAACAACGAGTATGTTTTTAACATTATATTCTATTAGCATTTCCTTCACGATCAGACATCATTTTTAGTTGTTGAAGAAAAATTTCGCAACAGGATGAAAATGAGAGATGGGTTCTGATATAAATAAAATTTTCAAGCTAACAAAAAATGAAGATTTTTATTACAGCATTTTATATTTATCACTTAAAATTTTTATAATCTTCTAAAGGTACATAAAAAGCGTACATTATTTTATATAATATATTAATTCAAAAACATTGAACTATTCTTATGCAGTTTATATATAATTGTTCTTTTATTTATGTATTTATTTTTATTGTTCTTTTATATTATTTTAATATGTTGTTCGAAATTCCTTAACTGCTAGAAATTTCAATTTAAAAAATCACATTTTTATTAAATTTTCTTTTCGTGCAGGAAAAACATTTATTGCAAATAATATTAATTTATTCTCAGCAATAATTTATGGTGACAAAATATGGCGCAGTTTTATATTACTATTTCTAAATAATAATGGTTTACACAATTAAAAAGAATAGATACATTATGTAAGAGTTTATAATTATTAATACAAAAGTTTTATTTTTGAAAAAAAAAAAGAAAAAATTTTTAATATCTTATAGGTTTAAATATCTGAAAATTTGCTTTAATATGAACTTTTCAATTTCACAGAGTGAAATAATACATGAAAACAATTTCATAGTTTGAAGTGTAAAACAAGAAATTCTTAATAAAACAGAAAATTCCTATAAAATCGCAAAATTAATGGTATATTCGTTTTTCGGATTGACATGATAAAATATAATTTATATGCTTATATATATAAACTTAATTTTTAATTTATATGAAAATATATTTGCACAAAATAGGCGCATAGAAGCAGCTCAAAATTCGTATATAAAATTTGAATTTAATGTAATTAATTTTGAACTATGAAACATGTCAATTCCACTGTTATTTTTTCGTAATTCTTCATCAATGCAATTAACTATGTATAAATATATATATATATATATATATATATATATATATCAGGATGTCCCTTAAATGGGGGATTTTTTTTTCTTTTCTTTCTTTGAAATCCGAAACACGTACCCTCTATTTTTTTTATTATTATTTATTTATTTACTTATTTTATGTATAACCCTAAACAGTAGCTCTCTGGGATTTAGATAACACGTGCCGCATTGACAGAGAAATTCTGATATACAGTGGAGGACGCAATTATAAGACACCTATCTAATTTGACAAATAGTGAAAAAAAAGATTCAGAGCTTAAAATTGTTTTATCAAATACGTCAAAAATATAAATGTATTCTTTTATCACACGTAATTGTTTTGCAGAAATCATATTTTTATAGAGTTTAATAAAAAAAAAAAAAAAATACCATGGAAAAAATTATAAGACACCCTAACATTTTAATGAAACCACCTGTTTTTTTTTTTTTTTTTTCGAAAATAATGTGCAATATGCAAATTTTCTGCACGCTGTTATGACGTCAGCAGTTAAGTAAAGCAGACGATAACCGACTTACAACGAATTTACAAACATACCACGAGGTACAGAATTAAAAGAAAGTAAAATTCGCGAAATTTGGAGATTAAATGGAACCGGTGCTTCAATTAATAATATTTCAAAAATTATTAAACGCTCTAGATGTGCAATTAGAAATGTTTTGAAAAGAGGAATTAATGGATCGGTGATTAAAAGATCTGGACTTACTCCTTGCTTGTCCTCGAGAGACAGACACTATGTGCTTTCGCTCGCTGTACAGAATAAGATAACCACTACAGGCATTAAAAATGCTTTGAAACTGAATTTTTCAAGGAGAATCACTCGCAGGGTGTTGCATAACGCTTCCTATGTGAAATATAAAAAAATGAAAAAAAAAAGACCGCTTCTAAATTGGCACAAAATGGAGCGTCTAAACTTCGCTAAACAAACTATGGCCTGGACCTCCAAATGGCACACTGTGTTATTTTCTGATGAAAATAAGTTTGACCTGGATGGTCCTGACGGGTTTTAATATTATTGGCATGATTTACGGAAGTCTCCTGATGTACTAATGAGCCGCCAAATGGGTGGAGGCTCAGTAATGGTCTGGGCTAGTTTTTCGGCTCAATGGAAAACGGATATTGTTTTTGTACATACAAGAATGAATTCCGAAAAGTATAAGAATCTTCTTAAAGATCAACTAGCCATATACGGTGAACTTCTTTGTGGCGAAAACTACACTTTCCAGCACGATAACGCGCCGATTCATGCATCACACGAAACAAAAAAGTGGCTTTCAGAGCAAAGTATCAATGTTCACCCGTGGCCTTCTCGCTCTCTAGACTTAAATCCCATCGAAAACTTGTGCGAGATCTTAGCTCGTGCGGTTTACCGAAATGAGAGGCAGTTTATATGTGTCGAAGACATAAAGAATGTTATAAAATGTGCGTGGGAAGAACTGTGTTGCGATATTTTGTTAGAATTGATAGATTTGATGCCGAATCTCACCTTTCATGTTATAAAAAACAATGGCGGCTCCACCAAATATCGAATAACCATGTTAGAGGATTTTCTATTAGATCATTAGTGTCTGCTAATTATAATGACCACTGTATTTGGAAAAAACGGTTGGTGTCTTATAATTTTGTCCATTATGTTTTTTAGTTTTTTCATTAAATTGTATGAAAATATCATTATTATAAAATAATTATATATGATAACAGAATAAATTTATGTTTTTGACGTATTTGATAAAACAATTTCAAGCTCTGAATCTTTTCTTTCACTATTTGTCAAATTAGATAGGTGTCTTATAATTATGTCCACCACTGTAGATATTAGGATTTTACCGTCAATTCTACGTATGTTAACATTATCCCAGAAAGCTAATAATATGCCATTAAGTGTTTAGGATCACATAGAACAAATTAATGTGTATGTGTATCGAATTTCAAAATAAGAAAAGAAAAAAAAAAAAAAAGAGAGAAATAATTATATTTTACCCATTTGAAGGACATCCTAATATATATAGATATATTTCGATTTCCATAAAATGGTTTTACCAAAATTTTGCGATTATGAAAATACTTAAATTTCAATAAATTTTAGAATAAAAATAGAAAATAAATGGCATCACGAAAATATTTTACACGACAATTTTGACGCCCATATGTGTATTTTTGACGATGTGTAGTTTAGGAAGATTCTTTAATTTATAATTGCATTTGAATTTAAATCTAAATATTTTTTGTATGCCAAAATTCCGAAGAATTTTAAAATATGTTTTTAAATAAAAATATTAAATACACTTTAATGACAGAATGAAACGCGTTTAGTTATACGGACACGACATTATTTCCTTATTCACAAAAAAAGAAGAAAAAGAACACATAAATAAATAAATAAATAAAATAAACATAAGATATTCCCAGTACTAAAATTGATTTTCTAAAAGTAGAAAAAAAAAAAGATTTTTGCACTCGATAATAACAACAATGGCATTTATTTATTTATTTATTTTTTATTATTACACCATTGATAACATTTTATTTCCCTGTGGAGAATGACGCCATTGTGGAAAATGATGTAATAAGAGAAATTATTTCTTTAAAGGCAAAGTGAGTGCTTTTATAAACCTGATGATTTTTATTAATAACTTCGTTAATTAGGATGATACAGATTTCTAATTACCTGAAGTGATTTCCTCGAAGTATTCGGAATACATTGATACCTCTCATGATGCAGAGCAGTTTGCCCTCCGCAAGAAAATGCTGTCTCAGCCAAAAAAAAAAAAAAAAATATATATATATATATATATATATATATGACGCCAGTGACAGATTAATATTATTATCATTTTTTTAATATATAGAGATATGCTTAAAATCAATATATATATATATATATATATATATATTTTTTTTTTTTTTTTTTTCAGAATTGAAAAAAAGTTGTAATATCTAGAAAATTTCGTGTTACAGCTTTAGTATATGAACCACTTGGCGACATTTAAGTTTTTGTCACTTTATGGCGATGAATTTGTTTGGTATAATTGCTTGTTTAAAAAATAAATAAATAAATAAATAGAAAATAGTACCTATTTTTTTTCTAATACCCGTGCTTTTTACTATTGATTTTTTTAGTTAATTTATGGCAGTATATAATAAATAATCTTTGTGTATATTTATTGTACTGCTAGATTATAATTTTACACATTCCAAAATATCGAAAAAGAGAAAAGTTCATTATTATTATTTACATTTGGAAAATCCTCCTGCAGCTCCAATTATTAATTGTCTTCATTATTTTTTCATTTAACCGGTATCGCGTCATAACATCTCCAATAAAGTTTGCTTCGCGAGGTTTGCGCCGACG